>JAARMF010000699.1:58516-69885 GCA_022844705.1 Toxascaris leonina | reverse complement strand
CAATCAAGTGATCAAGTGATAACGTGGGACGCAATAATATGCAATGCGGTACCACATTCCACTGTATTGTTTGCAGCATCTGTGGTACACTTCGATGTATCACTATAGTTTGCTATGCGAGGCGTGGTTATTAAACAGCTTGCTGAGTTTATGCGGTGCTACATAGCATAGTGGAGATAACATGGGCTGAACAGGCATGGAGATACAAAAGATTCTCACTAGATGAGATTTTCCATGAGGTGCCTGTGGTGCCTGAGTTAAAATTCCCCTCTCTCCACCGTTACCTGCATTGTTATCGTCCAAATGACGCGACATCCAGCGCACATTTACAGCGAATATATTTGTTGCTAACGGAGGCCATGCGTCGACGCTCAGCCTCAAAAATCTAATCGATGAGCAAGGTTATGTTTGACTTATGCACTCTCAATGCATGAAGTTCAGACATACAGACTTGTAGAAGCTTATATCAGTGGAGGTATAATCGATCGAGGCAGAGCTAATTTTGCATTGCTAATTCTAAATTTTCGGTTCCGGCCACTAGCAGGAATGAGGTTCTTGTCTTTGAAGAGCGAGACGAGCTAAAGCTTTCTGCTCTGGCGAGTAGACAGCAGTTGAAGTATCCGTTAGGAGAATTATCTAAACGCGAGAGGAGCTATCGATATTGTGATTGCACAGCACAAAACCCGATTAACTTTCAAATTTGGATCAGCTTCATCATTTTTCGGTGCATTTATCAGAGTTGTGGTCAGATTTCTTCACAACACGATGCAAATGACTTTTCAGGAGCCTTATTGGTCCTTTCCACTTATGCAGTGATCTGTAACAAGCCAGGTTTTGTGAGATTTCCTTTTTTGGGGGGTGGGGGGTGGGGAGAGGCCTTGATTTCACCTCTCTCACACTTTCTCCTACTCACCAAACTGTGAGCATAGGAAACTGCTTTTCAGCCACTCAAATTTAATACATTTTTTGTTGCATTAGCGGCATTGGCTAGAGGCATTTCTTCACATGATTTGAAACTTGTAAGGCCTTTGATGCTGTAGCCATCTGTTAACTTGCAGTGATTTCCGAGACTGTGATGGGCGTCCCACAAGATATGGTCTGTCATATATGCTCGAAGGAACTGACCGTGATCACGAGCGACACCTGCTTGTTGCCATTTCATTGATGAAAGCAAAGCCTCTTTCGTAACGGTCGCGTTAGCACATTGTTTCGACCGTTTCCTCCTCGTTTGTGCTCATTCACGCTTATTCGGACATTCCATACGCCCATTGCACTTTCCACGATAATTTAGTGGAATATTTTTGGATTTATGATCGCTCGAACCTTCTCTCTGTTGAATCCTCATACCTCTCGCATTATGAAGAAGGCAATAACAAGTCATCCTTTGTAGCGCTTACAACACTTTGTTCTTTACAACAGAAATTGCAATCGCCTACGGTTCCTAAACATTTTCTTTCAGCGGTTTCTCTCATGAATGCACGTCAGTGATATGCTTATGGTGTATCAAAAATTGAAGGCATATGAGGCAGAAAGATTTGGACATATCGCCTCATTCATTCGTTTGTCTTCCAGCGTTATGCGATTCATCTACCGTAGTTCCATTTCCCAGGTGGAATTTGTTTTCGGATTCGCTAATTGTTTCCTGGTGGGACTTTGAAGTCTTGATGATGGCAAATCTTCTGGCCATTTCCCAATTCTAATTTCGTTGATTGCCGTTAAGCCTTTAAATGTGGCATCAATCAATATATTTTTATATGACTGTTGCTGAATTATTCGAATTCCTTTACTGCAGGTTCTGAATTATCATCCAAACTGTTTTTGGATAGAAGCTTTTGAGAGCTTGTTGTCTGTAATGCCTACCGAGGGCATACTAGTCGGAAATGGAGGCTTGCTTTGTATTCACGTCATGCTTCAAAAAATTCATTGCTCATAAATTACGGTTTCATTGGATATTCAGCTAATGCATTGCCTGCGTTCGGAATAGAGGTTTCAATGGGAGACAATGATATGTTTTGTGACATCTCAAAGAGGGTGGAGCATTTAGGGTGAGTTCTGTTCTCTATTGTGTCCCTATTCGAGAGGGATCTTATCGAAGAAGGGATTGCTATCACCTTCAAGCAATTTCATGAACTGTGACCCTTTTGATGGGCTCCTTTTAGGATATAATCAAAACAGCGTTTGCTGTGTCATGTTGGTGATGTGAGAATAAAAAACATCGATTAGGAGCACATTGCAGATGAATCGATATGACAATGATGAAGGCGTGCACCAGATTGCTTTTTCTTCGTCTGATGCTTCAAGACAACCAATCGTCGTTGTCTACTTAAGGGTTTCCTAGATGCATATTAGATGAAAGTCGTAGCATTGGTGAAGGGCTTAATGACCCTCTCAAGAGTGGACAACACTTCCTCTAACCCTTGATTTGCGATCCATGCATTTTTAAAGAAAACACCATACGGACGCATCCATAGCCAGAAACAAATTTGAGATCATTAACAGAAAGGCACTGTCGTCTCTCCTATATTTCTAAGACAACTCCACTCCTGCAAAACTAATTTTCTTTCTGCATCCAAAATGCAATGTGACACTGCTTTTTTGATTTGTTCAGGTATTTATGCAATGATTTGTTCTAGATAGGGCAGCGAAATGCAATAGTAAGCATGCAGCTAGAACCTTCAGCACAGTTTTAATCGGAAATATTTTCTACCTCAAATGCTAATTTCTTCACGATTTCTTTTGTAGCTCAGTAATGCAAAAACTAATATAATGATTTCACTCATTTAAACATCTGTTCAGATAGGCTGCATTGAATTTGAGTGACGTCACCCTTCTTATGCAAATTTGTTGTTATTCTTTAGTTGAGTTGTATCGCTGCTAACTATACCACTGCTATTCACGCGATGATGCAGAAAAAAATTTTCGTATTGCATTGAAAACTCATTGGAATTAACGATCGCTAACAGCTGCGCATTTATAACGGATATACCCTCATTATGCGTTTTTTAGAACCTGAAGTTGCTCCGAAGTTATCCACTTTCATGAAAGAGCATTATTTTGCCTTTCTGCAGATATTTTGCTGACGTACCTCTCTCCGAGGTCACAGAGATGACTCTTCGAAGATGTGGGCGAATTTCTTACATCGAGCGAAGTCGTTCCCTTTCGTGGGCACTATCGTTTCTAGTTCAAATCCAGTGACGCCTCTATACATTGTTCAGCTCGAATACTAACGCTCTTTTACCAAAATTTTCTATGTGACACTTTTCTTATACTTATTCTCCAGAAATGCTCGCCTCTACCACCTTTTCAAATATCTGGTGTACTGTGCTTATAGTGTAGTTGTGGGTTCAGTTTTGGTACAATACTATGACGGGTATCTCGCCCCCAAAGTGCAATACTGATATCGTACTTTTTGTACCCTAGATTCTTCTTTACCTATGCCTCTGATGGGCGCAAAATAAGAGCGAATTGCTTCAGCGATCGCAGCCCATCGATAATTGCATTCAATACNCTTTACCTATGCCTCTGATGGGCGCAAAATAAGAGCGAATTGCTTCAGCGATCGCAGCCCATCGATAATTGCATTCAATACGCTTTTGATGAAGAAAATAATGATTTATTCTGGAGCTTGCTCCATTCATTTCCTAAAACCTCAAAACATTCTATATTCACCTTCAAACCTCGGAAACCTTCTGCCGTATCTCATAGCCAATTTACAGCCACCATCACTTCTCAGAGGTAGACGACTCGCGATTGTAAAGTGCACTGCTTCCGAAAGCACAAATTGAATTTGGAAAGACAACAATATATCAATGGCTGAAATTGAAAAAACAGGCAAAATACCTATATTTTATGAAAATCGGTGGGTTGAATTTGAACAAATCATTGTGACACTATGAAGAAGACAGTGAAATCAGAAATGAAGGGACAAGAGGGCGTGGAACTCTTAACTGCAAACTGTTCTGTGCATGGATCTATTTGCATTTTTGTCGATTTTTGGAAATGCTCCATAAGCTGGCGGCAGCTGCCATACGCCACACCTTAAACTGAAGCGGGAGATTGCAAGGAATTTTCAGCCGCTGGATGTGTTATCCTGAATCTGCTTATGATGCTTACCAGTGCACCAACCTTCCTACGGACTACTCATCAGCACCAGCTCCAGTATATCACCTATACAGCTCAGTCTTTTCGGAAATCACATATCCAGCCCAACTTTTCTATCCGTCTTTTCGAAGCCGTCAGTTCTATCCTCATCTGATTCGAACACGTCATCTTTGAAGTGAGTGATTAACATTCCTTTTAGACGCCTGAGCTGCTTGGTGGAAGCATTTTTTGCAGTCTGTGTTTTCCATTTCAGCATGCATAGCCTCCTACTTATTTTCAAGACTGCACACAAGACTGCGTCTGAATCAGTTATTACTCTGTACATCGAACACCGCGCGATACTCATGCTAACTTGGATAAAAGATAGGCTCGTTTAATCATCTAGGTGCGATGATGTTCGCGTAATTTCTTCAAACTTAGAGATGCGTTTACGACAGATTCATTTCCAACGTAATGGATCGTTGCAGCAATAAATGAATCCTTTATACATTTTCCATTAACAGTGTCAACAGTGACAGCTACATTAATTGGCGCGTTCACTTTTGGTGCAATCTTCTCCTTGATCCGATTGAGTGTTCGTGCAAACGGAAGCAGAGGCCTCCTCAAAGACTCAGGTGGACGAATCATAGATTCGGTAGGGCTGAATACTCGAAAAATTTTTGCTGAGGAGCATGCTAAGGGACTTTAGAAAAAGTTTATGCCTCCTTTTTCTCTGTGCCAGACTGAGTTCCGTTGTCGAAGTTCCGCACGACTCCTCAAGCGTTGTTAGTGGCGCACTTCTCTTCACCGACCGTTTCCGATCGCTGAGTGCTTTCATCAATTCAGCATATTCAGCTTCGTATCGCACAGTCAGATGTTTCATAGCGTTTGTCATATTAAGCTGTACAAGCTCATGGCCAATGCACTTCCAGCCCTCCTTGAACCACTCGTTAAACTACCACACCAGGTGAGATGGGCTTCAATATTTGCTCTGTTTCTGTCGGATTAAATGGGTAGTAGTTTCTACGGCATCGCAATGCCAGGGGGATTACGATGCTGGATGGAAACCGATTTGTCGAAGAAATGAAGACTGTATATAAATTTCATAAATTGCATTTGTTCTTTATGCATCCACAAGTGTAACAGCTCTGATTTTTCAGTAGGTCCACATCAGATGCTGCCCATAGAAAAAAAAATTCATTTACCCGCGTTGGAGAGGACAGGATGTACAATACTATCTCATGGCTTTCTCATAAAAGATGACGGCATTTAGATTGGAAGAATGAGAAAGAAGACAGCCTATTCGAACATAATCTGAAGCATAACAAAAACAAGAGTGGAAATATAGTGGAGTCACTCATTTCTACTGATTCCGTTAAATGCCTAAAATTGAAAATTCAGTCACAAACTCTCAAATAAATAGTTTGTATGCTATAGCAAACGGTAGAGACATGTCGGGACTCGGCGCTCAAGTTTGAAATCGAAGGAGCGTGGTAACATTGCTCTGAATCTCAATCCGATGAAGCACATCTTAAATACAGGTAGTGTGAAACAATCATTCGGTTCATCTGTACTCCTTCTTCTTAAAAAATCGTCTATCAAAACACCTCCCGAAGATCGTGCTGCACCACAGTTGTATTGTACTTGCGAATTTAAGTTTAATACAGTATTACACTATGCTTGGTACAGTACGAAATATACAACACGTTTTGGTGCGATGCAACAATGACTTCAAAATGATAATTGCAGCGTTTATCCCGCTGCTCCGATATTACTGTCCGCTATCACGTATCGCAAAATTGTTTTTATTATACCGACACTTAACTTAACTTCGTTAGTGGTTTTTCTTGGTTTCCGTCGACAACAATGGAACGATTCCTCGTCGTTAGTGAAGCACCGTTCCATAATATCGGTGAAATTTCATGTCAGTAAGGTCATTTCTTTGTGAAAACTCTTTGGAACATCAGCAATTCCACAATTAAGGCAATGATCATTTAATGTTGCTGGAATCCTAAGTCGCATCCAACGAACCCCACCTTGGGCAAGATCGACTGAAAAAGAAGTGCGAAGTTATCGAGGCATCTAACACTATGGTAAGGTTACATGCGTAATTCGTGAATGATGGCTTGCTGGTGAGCAAGTGTGTCATAAAGTTTGTGCTTTGCTGCAGTAGATGGCTTTGTTAGAATTGGCGGCTGCGAGACGCATGGAACAAGAGCTTACAAGAAGACAACAAAAATCGCGGATTGAACCAAAAACAACTAAACAAGAAAGCGTAAAATCGGAAATAACCGGAAGAGAAGACTCCTTTATTGCGATCATCAGAGATGCACAAAGCTGTACATTTTGCGGCGATATTCTGATGCTTAGGTGGGCATGTTTGTGCCATGTATTGATGTTGAAGAAAGTTATAGCTCATTGAGGAATGGAAAGATGTGAGTAGAAGTTTTCACCGAGAAGCCCCAAGTTTTCAATCAGGTGCATGACCAGCCTTCGCGCGAATGGCACTCTGCCACCGGTGTGAAGAAGCCTTCACAGTTACGTTGGGTTTTTTTTTGTGTAAGCTCCTGACTCTTTCATTTTGCAGGCAAACCGAAGCCCAGTTTACACCACCATTTGAGAGGCAGGCCACATTCATAAGGAAGTGCCTTTGTTGTCTTTTCTGTTCTTGAAGCTTGTACGGCTTAACGGTGAACATAGAACAAGGGTTTGATCAGAGGGTGTGATAGATTTTGAGCATTTTTAAGCGCAGTCCGTTTCGACTGGAAGAAATCATTCCTCGAATGGTAATGGTGCGGAATTAAAATCGAGGGCTAGCAATGACGTTAAAATCATTTTTTTCCTAAGAAAGACGTGCATTTGATCTTTCGCTTCCAACTGAGGACGAAAATATGCCCGACAGTTATAAGTGAGCCGATGTCATGAAAGTTTTCGAATTTCCCGACATTTATTGCTATTAAAGGTTTCTCATCTGAAAGTTTTTGCCAAAATCTTGCGTATACCTAGACTTGGCATGAATGTAGCTGTTTTCTCTCTCATTCCATTTTAGACGACTATGCTGCATGTAAAATTGCTTCTGTCATATTACTTTGAGATAGCATTAAAAAGTTTGCGGAATTTACTGTGATTAACGATGCCGCAAATCTCGCAAACTAGACCAACTTGAGTTTGCTGAGTTTGCCTTAATTGTGTTATTCGGTGTAATCAGTCCTGGAGTCAAATCCTAGAGAGCTTAATCTCGGATAACGATCACCATATTGTTTTTGAAGTTCTTGCCCAGCCATTAATCGCCATCTGCAGCAAAGTTGGTATTTCCCACATTACGAGTCCGTTAACGATCAGTTCTACTGCAATGACGGTAACGGCTTGTCCAATTGTTCGCTTGCAGTAGACTTTGGTGGGAAGTGATTCTGTGTAGGCCCGAAAAAATCCCTGAAACCGTAATTCTTCACCTGTTATAGCGTCAGAATTTCTTGTTTTTGTTTCACAGCCGCTTTTCTTCAATTTCAAAGTGCTAATCGAGATGTAACTCTGTTAATTGCGTTTTCCGTCCATACGTAGTTCTCACGGTTTTTTTAACTGTTATACGACATCTTAAGCTGTCTGAGATGGTCTCTATCATGTAGGGCTGTTAAGAAGCATTTGCAGCTGTTCAAAGCAGTTTGTTATTCGGCCGTCGTCTTGATCTGTTTTTGCTTCAATGTTAGATTCACTTGCTAGAACCCACGTCGAACATTTCATCATTGATAAATTGCCGAACCGAACAGATTCGTCATTGACAAATTGTCGAACTAAAAATTCCACAAATTCTCCTCCTAAATTTAAACCCCCTTCATTCTGCTTCTTCTTTGAACGTTTGCACTTCATATTCCCTTACATCTCCACTATTGCTTCTTCATACGACTATGACCACAGTGCCCCCTATTCTCTTGTATCTCGTTTCGGTCCAGTCAATTGTCCATCGATTTATTGTTGTGTTGGAATATGCCAATGCGAAGTAGCGACTCTTTTGTCAAGCAGAATTCCTACAGTATTCGTGAGAGACACACATTCTAACGGAATTTCGGTCGCAAATCGAAATGTTGATCGCTTGTCACCACCGAATAACATCGGTGCAAGCTGTTGGTTTAGTCGTTTGCGAGCAAACTTTGTTTTTGGTTTCGTTCGCCCACCGACCAATGTGTCCAAATTAGGTTGGTTCACAGTGCAACCGAATGTTCCCGGTCTGTTACTAATCCAGAAGTTTTGATTGCTTGTTATCACCAAATAAGATCCTTGTCTTGAGCGGATGCAGAAATTTTTGCTTTTCTAGAACCATTGTTTTGCTGCAGTTGGCAACTTCCTGGATAGCAAAACTATGTCTACAAAGTCAGCGTTGCACGACAAACAGTTCTCACTCCCAACTTGCAATAGATGAACCTCAATCCTAAATCTATATGGCCGTCGTGACTAGCTAAAAGGTCCAATCAGAGTGACTGAATTACTTCTAATAGAAAGGAGTGACGTTGAAAAGAATGGTTGTGAGGAATGCCCCGATCCCCGTTTTACTGGACTGCTACAGAAACTACTCAAATGACCGTGCATCTGACTGGAGCTTACATAAAAGTTTTGGTTGAACAAGCTTCAGTCATTGCCATATGGATGTTAGAAGCATTTCAGCGGAAGTCAGTTTGTTCCTTCAAATCATCCACAAATATCATTTACTTGTGTGTGGCATTCTCACATTTTTATTGTCATATGATCAATCGAGAGCATGTGAAAATGGTTTGGTAATGGGGATATTTGGAACTCTTTTGGCTACCTTTAAACATTGACTCGTAATGAATGCTAGTTTCACTTTGACTCACCCATACTCTTCGTCAGAGAATAACAAATGATTTTCTCCGTCACACCGCTGCAAACAAATTTTTCTGAGGGATCGGAATGTTATTTATTGTCATTAGACCCTTGGACGTAAAGCAGCCATGAGTGTCCATAATTTTCTGATTGCCATTTTCCCATATACTTTCGAACTTTGAATGTTCAGGAATGAGCGATGAATTCTTACATACTTCAGTGGTTTCAAAACAGTTGAGTCAGTTCCGAAGCAGACGTTATCATTAACGTGCCCTTCGGAACACCGCGTCAAATTCATTAACCATGTGTTGAGCATATTACGCATATTTGTCTCAGTTGTTTTCAAACAGCTGGGTAATCGACTAACTTGGCTAACTGGAATATAAGAACGCAGGCGGTCCTAGTCTTCCGATTAGCCTCTTCACGCGCTTTTCCGAACATGCGTTTCTCAGGCTCGTTAGGCAACGTTGTATCACTGCTACGAGCATGTGTGTGTTTCTTTGTTTGTTTATCTATTTCGCAGTTTCCATTGGTGACGCAATAAAGCTGCGCTCACGAAATTTAGTGTATTTAGTAGGCCATTTCCAGCAATTTTGGAAGCTCTCTCATCAGCTTTTACAGCATTCCAGAAAATCAAATTTGCACAAAATTTCAATGCGTTTGAAAGCTGATCATTATCAGATACCGGTCAGTTTGAGCTTTGAACCTAGTTGAATTAGATGAAAGAACATCTCTAAAATCAACAACACTGCAGAAGCGGAAATCATGTCACCTCCCGCAACACATTTCTCCGACTCTAATTCCCTTCCACAGCTCGTTATGGCAGTGTCACATTTGCGCATGTATCTGTCTTTCTGTTCAGAAACGTCTGAAATCAAAAGCACATTATTGGTAGAGCTCAATGCTGAATGGTGACGTTCGCTTTAAGCTTTCACGTTGATCCGTCACCAATAAAATGCTTCATGGATACTTCAAAGTAACAGCTGAATTACATGCATTTAACATTCGTCGGTTTCTCATTTAGTAGCAGCCAAGTGGCAAAAAAGATAATCCATTCTTAGAATGCATTCATAAGCGATAGGACTCATTACATTATGGAGGCATAATAACACATTCGTTATAATTTTGGATTTTCTTGTGAAACTTGTTGACCTGGCGAAGAAAGTAGAAAAGCACGATTCGTATCCGGCATCTTTGCATATTTCTCCATCCGTTTCGACTACTGGCAGGGCTAAACGGCTTCTAGACTAAAATATTAGCAGCAAGTGCATTCAACTGTGTCCACATGGAACCATGAGTACATATGTCACTTTTCCTCTATTGTTTAACTTGTTGCGTGTTATACGACCTCGGACTTCACTCTCAAAACCACAAATGTTGGCCATCTCAGTTGAACGCTGCGTTGAGCAAGATGAAAAGGCTAGAGCATCACACTGATCACTTTGCCTTCAGCATCATACTCCATAATTCTGTGATGTTCCGAGCAATTCGCGTCTCAATGTTGATATGGGGCATGCATTTTAGATATGTCCATAGCACTTGCGAATGATGAATGAGATGTGTGGACGCTGTAGTTGAATGTGTATGTTCGTGTGCGAATAGTTGAGCAAAAAACATAGAATGCAACCATTTTTTATTCTGTGTTTCAGGGGTCCCTGAAATGCTAATTAGCAACGTTATGTAGAAAAAGCGAGCACGACAACCGGAAAATAGACCGTCAAACGAAGAGTGTCAGAATGCTCTATAGGAACAGTTGGCTTCACGTTGACGAATAGCAACCGACGAGCAACGGACACCACAATATTCGTAAGCATCAGTTGAATGGTATCATCTTGCTCGACAACGAGTCATGTCAGGCTGTACTGCTTGATCAGAATTACCGTTTCTTCAATTCGGCTTCTTACGACACTATAAACTATTGATTTTACGTAAACGACTAAAGCAGGAAATCTTCAACGATGCCTTATGTAAAAGATCCTAACGGTAAGTATTTTGGAGAGGCTGCCTCTCAGCTAGCTTTCATTCTGTATTTATCCTGTGACAAACTGAGCACAATTAGAAATTTGAAAGATATCTAATGAGCTCAAAGGTACATTGATTGCATCACTCATTGCGAAACGCCAATTTCGATTGCGCAATCAACGAGAAACGTTCCTTAAATTGAAATCTGGGAAGCACGTTCGGGTAGGGAGACTAATAAGGGAAATTTCTTCTTCTTACTGCCTGACACATTTTTTTCGTGCGCTGTCGGATTACGACGGGCTGCGTGTCGCCGTTGAAACTTTAGTCTGTGGCCGTCGCAAGCAGTGATGATTGTGTTTCGAAGTTTAGCGTTGTTAACGATGTTGAACATTTCAGAGTAATGCGTTTTTAGAAGTACTTGGAATACCGAAAAAAAAGGAAGCTGAGAAACATGTTTGAGATGCTGGCACTGCATGAGCTTTAGCGGCCCC
>JAARMF010000699.1:44570-58461 GCA_022844705.1 Toxascaris leonina | reverse complement strand
CCCCCCCCCCCCCCCCCTCTCCCCCTCATCTGGGCAACTCGTTTCATGAATTTTCCAACTCGACCGACGTAAAATTCATGCTGGCTCTGCGATCGAGCTGGCCATAGTTAAAAATGTGCTAATAGATGTTCGAGAAAGTTCTACAAGACGGTTCCCCACAATAATTATGACAACATTACAACACAGCGCTACTGATGTCAATGCAACAGTCTGTTGAGGGGAACAGTTGCTCGATATCGCATTGTCCCTTGGCCATAGATAGT
The DNA here is from genome assembly GCA_022844705.1 of Toxascaris leonina. Classification (NCBI taxonomy): domain Eukaryota; kingdom Metazoa; phylum Nematoda; class Chromadorea; order Rhabditida; family Ascarididae; genus Toxascaris; species Toxascaris leonina. Next base: position 58,198 of record JAARMF010000699.1, on the reverse strand, counting down.
TTGAAACGTTTCAATGGTGTTCATCTGACGCCTTACCAGATCGCAGATTATTTTTGTCAGTACGTTGTGGAAGATCTCGTTTAGTTGATAGCTGTGAGTATATTAGTCCTTATTCTAATATCTCTTAAGCAAGACTGATTTTATGGATATAAGTGCATTAACGAACATAGCTATGCATTCCGTGTTCACTTATTCTGCAACTGCCTTTGTGTGTTGGAGCAGCTTTTGAATATGAGCGGACCATATTTCCAAAGTAGTTTCAGAAGGGTTGAGCTGTTAAATGGCTGCTTATCTAGGTTGCGGCCACAATTTTCGACAGCTACTTCTTCATTGCGGATCGTCAGAATGTGTCCAGAACTTAATCGCCTTATAATGTACGATTTTCCGAATCTACTGATCATTTCTAAGCTCCCAGAGAAATGATTACTGATGTTTTCGAACTGTGAGATTGGTAGAGCAGAGGATGACTTCAAACCGAAGTGGTAACGTAATGTCCAGAATCCCTGCTTGCAATATCCTCACAAACTTCCGATCAAAGCATCTCTCGTTTTTCGAGTGCAGTACACTCTTTCAGATGAAGCCCAAATTTAATGTGCTTTCATGAGCGAAAGATGACTAAAGTGACACTTGGAAAACAGGATCGCGAAGGAAAACGGGTGCAAACTGATTGATCATTTCTCTGATCGTTACACTTCTGCTGTAACCTACAAAAAGAGATTCGTCAGCTTCGTTATCTCATTATTGACTTGATGTTCTGATGATGGTCTTTTCCCAGCTGATTGGGAGTGGCAAGCAACCAATCGACATAGCTGCAGACCTCCGGCATCACTAAAAAGGGCATCGTTCTCCACGGAAATATGGGAAAAAAAGCATGCACCGTTGCACATGATACGATATGCTAACACAATGCACTGGAAAAGTACAGAAAATAGAACGAGATTAATGAGCAATCCTGCGAATGTGGAGAGAAATAAAGAGCTTAATAGTGCATATCATGCCAACAACAACAAATTATTTGAGCGACAAAAAATGTCTGCATAAGCACAAATTAATCAGACGGCAGTGGTTGTCCCCTTGAGGTGGATGGCATAAAGCAGACCTGTCAGTGACTGCGACTCACTCCCATTACTCTCTTGGTGGTGTGTGGTGACCAGCCTTCATCCTTATTAGCTGCACGTATTTTTTTTTGCACTCATTCACTTATCGCCCGGTCACATGATATACTATTTCGAGCTTTCATTCCCTTCCTCTATAGTTCTGTCTTCTTCCGCCTCCTCACGATATCTGATCAATATGCAGATCGAAATTGTTTCACAGCCACCGATGTCGGTGAAGTGGTGCAAAGCCTAGCAATTCTGAATAACCGTGGCACAGAACAGTTGTGATCAGTGCAACTAGCCCGTTGTGAGCGCTTCGCCATTTGCGCACTTTTTCTTCAATCATGTTCTACAGACCTCTCATTTGCCTCGTTCCAAGTTTGCCTCAAACTTTTATGAATAAACCTCATGCGTATTTCAATGACACTAAGCGACAACTTGTTGCGTAACTCAACGAACGAATATTAAAAAGTGCTGAAACGTGATCTGAAACGGCTGGATAGGGCCATGATTGTAGCATTTCGGTGATGCAGTCCCGAAAAAAGCGTAGCACATGATGAAAACACCTCTGAACATCGACACCGTTAAAGAAAAAGCACAATTTACAGTGAATATCGCGATGATCAGTGCCCAACACTGAAGGCACAATGAAAAATCCCACCACACAGGACGGCACAAAATACAAAAAGCAACAGACGCTAGACGACTTCATTTACAGTCGAGCCGCAATGACCAAATTAATGTGTCGTTGAGATGGAGGTGAATCTCACAATTTCAAAGGTCATTGCCTTGGAACGCTCTTCAATTCTTCACCTTTAGCAGTCGTTTCCAAGCAGTAATATTACTGCTTCTTGGTACAGAATCATGTTAAATTTGAACACTCAAACACAGCATAGGTCGATCGCTGTCGGTTTTTGAAGGGGTGGTATAAGTGCAGCATAATACTATTTTTGGAGGAAGTACAAGTACAATGTGATGCTAAATATTTTGAATTGATAGGATTACTAAATAGGACGTTATTGTAGGTTATCGTGCACTTCTGGCATATACTTGATCCAAGTTGTTTGTGATGACCACATTTCTGAGTGCATCCATGAGTGCTTGTATTCGTTGATCCATGCTGTAGGTTCATTTTGTGACCAACTAACCCTGAGGCAGCGAATTTCAATATTCAGAACCATTTCTTTCTTTTTCAGCCATTTAAACTCATCCATTAGCACCGAAAATAATTAGTTATAATTCCATCGATCGAAACATTGCAGTGGAATTTTTGTGAGTCAAGCAGAATTAGGAAAATATCTGTAGAATGACGAAGATTCATTCAGAGGAAAAGTCTGTTCGAAACGTCATCGTATATTCCTTATTCATTACCGTCCAATTGCATTCGAAATCTATATCAATGCTGAAATTTCTTGAAATATTGCAGCAAAACATTGGGGATATTTGAATTGTCTTGCTAGGATCTATTCGCATCCAATCATCGCAGTCTGCTCAATTTGAAGGTTGCTGAGAAATCTCATTACTATACCTTCATTATTCTTCAAAACACTGAGCGTAGAATCTCGTGAAAACGTTTTGCTGACGTTGAAAGTGAAACCAACTGCCAACAATAGGCACGTTTCAATGGTGATAGCATACAGATGTTGTTTTGATCGGAGCTTATCAGTTATGATGTTGGTAGCACTTTGTCGGTTACCGTTCGTTGCGCTCTCATGAGTGTAGCTCATTTCCACTCGCTTTTCCTATCCGTTCACGTTATATGTTTTTCAGTGTGTGCAATTCATGCTTTCTTAGATATAGACTTCACATGTGATTCGCTATATTTTCTGCCAATATTAACAATTCTTCAGAGCTAATGGTTCAAATTGTCCTATCCATGAATATTCGCTCTCCTCTGAGCGTGAGCGCCTTTTGTAATTCATCCGCCATAAAAACTACACAGTTCATGTGACGAATTTCAGAAAAATGTGAAAGAAATGAGCATCAAACTTTGTGGATACAATAGGAGTCACTTAACTGAAGATGAAGAACATTAATAAATAACGGCTATCCTCGTAAACAAATTCACTCAGTGAGAATATAGCAACGATTAACTCATTCTCATCGTTATTTTGAATTGGACGCCTCATGTGCCGTCATTAAAGAAATCGCTCGAAACGTAATGGCGTCATCTTCATTCAGAATTCATGTAGCCATGATATGATAATGGGCTTTGCCTTAATCGGGCTTTCACCAAGCTGTTAGGGAATGATGCGTTCATTGACTTGTCGAACACAGTGACAGCGCCTGTCTTCGAGGTGATCTCATTTGCAGATATTTCAGAGTTGAATATAGCCTCTTCTGTTACGTTATTTGCCATTGGTAAACTATCGCAGGCCGCACGATGAAACTGCTAAAGGTCGCTAACAATGTTGTTGCAGCAAGAACGACTGTCTGATAGTTTGAAATTTGTGGCTGTTTGAGTCCCAACATTCAAATGGTTAACTGCACCCTGAAATGACATCCATTCAATGATATTGAAATCGGATGGCATTCACTCACAAAGATCACCCGTCATCCTGCTGAGCAAATTTCTGAAGGCCGCTTCCACGATGATGAATTTTATCTGCAAGAACAAGAACATTATGTGATATATATGGCATACGATGTGAAGGCCAATATATCACTCGTCCGATGAGCGGACAGCGAGATAATGGAGAGAAAAAAATGGGGCAAACAGGTCTATAAACGAAAGATAAGTGAGTATTATATGGTAACGCAGAAATTAACTTTCCTGAGACAGGATAGGAACTGGGATGGGTTGCGCGATGTTCATTTCCTTATTGGGGTGGAGAACCGAAAAATTGCTGGTGGAAACAATGATTTCGCCTTCGCAATTCCATTGGTCATATAATTCTGGGTATTCATTACACTCTTCGAGAATAGCCTTTCAATATAATCAGTTTGCACTTTTTGAAGTTTACACTGACCGAAGAATTTATCGAAGGAGTGATAAAGATTTCCACGAACAATATGGTACGTCATGTAGAGTGCAGAGTAGAAAGAAAGCAGCTCAAACCTCAGTAAATTTATGGTGCTAGCTCGTTGCACATAGTTACGAGTCAAATATGATCAAGCAAGGTGTATTCTCAATAATCGAAGAATGAAGCACCCTCGAAAGTTTTCGATAAGATTCGGGTAATGAGTGTTCATGAGAGGGTCTAGTGGGCACCAGGCGGCGCAAGCATACTCAAGGATTGGACGAACTTAAATCGTAAACAGTTTAGTGAGTAGATATAAATCTCTGGAAGAGAATGTTTGCGGGATAAGATAATCTCTTGCACTTGCTCCTTTTACAATGTATGAAATATGGTCGTGGAATCTGAGATTGTTATTGATCGCAATGCCTCGATTTTTGATTGCGGCGAAAGGTGCAAGTGCTGAGTTGCAAACTAGATGGGGTTTTCGAGGTCACTTCACCCACAAATCTTGAGCGTTCTGCTTAACCGAGTTTTAAGGCTCATTACAATAACATAGTCTTCTTCTCCGTCCTTCCACATTTAATCGTGTGCTATTATTGAGTGTATCAATGTGATTTGAACGCTGCCAAAGGAAGCGGCTACGAAGATCAGGACGGTGTAAGCGGGAGAGTAACTGAGATTGCTAGCACTAAAAAAATGTAAACAGCCAACATTGCCAAAACCGCTGCAAACAATGCAAAAATATTTCAAAAAGCTAGCGATAATGGAACAACTATTAATCTCGTTCGAATGTGTCGAAAAGCTTAAGGCAAAAACCATGCTGGCATCCACAGGAAAAAAATCAGTATGATGAGGTGGATTGTTGTTAGTAATAAGGAGAAGGGATCTCATAGCTGCGATGAAACGGATACTTTTGCTAGCGTTTGGCGACCCGAAGGATCGAGGAATAATCGTACAGAATTTTTTTCTTGGACCAATTCCCGAATGCCGATAGCAGTCACAATCTTCATATGTGGTTGCTGTCGGCATTCGAGAATTTGCAAGGTCTTAATCTGTCAAGCTGCCCGAGTAAAACTATCTGTCTTTCGAGTGCAGATTTGGATATACGAGGATGTGTATGAGTCAGGCATAGGCTGCTGATTTATTGTGGGCAAGCAGTACTCTCCTACGTAATAGCCCCACTCACTCCCAACGATGAACACTAGCCATGCAGCAGCATTCCATAATTCTCTAAAAGTGCAGTATCGTCAGTCAAGAAATCAAGATCGTTCCTAAAATGCCAGCATGTATCGCGCATATGGAACCTTCCAGAGTATTATTGAGGCCCCCTTTATTGAGTGATTTCTGTCAGCTCATCAAGGCATTTTAATGAGTTCTTCCGAGCATTGTGATTGTGAATAAGAATGAGCACATCATGAGCATCAAAGTAAAGGATTATCTTTGCACTGAAGGCGTTTGTGGGACTGTATGTGAATGTGTCTTGCAGGTGTCTATTTCTGTCCGAATGCCTTCGTCCGTTATTGTGAGAAAGCATCTGTATGACTGCTTGTGCTTGCAAACGTCCGTGGTTGTCTGCGCTTGTCTGTGCGTGTCCGTATGTTTCCGCATTTTAGGCACCTATGCGTTTAAGTGTATACCTTTCTGTCAGTTTGTTTCTGCGTGCAGCATGCTCATCTTTGCGCACGCATGTGCTTTTGTGCGCTTATCAGTCTAAGTGTGTCCGTGTCTATCTATATGAGTCTTTACATGTTTGCGCCCGTAGATGTGTCTGAGACCTGTCCTCACGCTCCATCTACTCCCGTATCCACCTAAAGGGGCCCGTGAATCCCGGTATTGAGCATGGCGATGTGTGACTTGATGGTCTTGAGTTTACCTATGAGTGTTTATGTGTCGGATGGTCCCGTTTGTCTGTCTTCGCGCAGACTATGCATGCACATGTGTGCGCGCGGCTGTGTGAAAAAGTGTTCATGAGTTTCAGAGTATTTTAATAAAAATATACGGCACAGAAATGATGTGCAAGTTCCCGTATCTTAAGCGGTAGCGGCTTTGTTCAAACAACTGGGCACCAGCATATGACGATCAATATCGAGCACGCGCATGTCAGGTCATCCAAGGTGAGTGTAGAGCGGCAGGATTGCTCAATTTCACATCTGGACCTCAGACAAACAAATTCTTACCACTTTAAGCAGTCTTACCAATTCTTGTGGCATTCTTACCAATCGAGTCCGCAAAAAATGCCTCAACGGCTGCAACAACCTATACGATTGGATTGCTGTGAATTTGAGGTGGCTTTACCCATAAAGTTTTCAGCTGACATGTACGCTCCTTTTAGGTATCCTGACTTCTGCCAGCAAATGGTAAGTTCATAGGTGTAACGCGTAAGTAGTGCAGGTATGAAGGTAGACAAAGGTATGAAAATATCATCTCGTGATGTTCCCAAACGACTACAAACTTCACAGTGACATAGATGAATTGCCATCATTATGTTGCTATTTACTGCAGCGATTGCTAATTAGCACCTGCGTCGAAGTGATTCGACAGGTGCATCCCAAGAAAATGTACTTCACTACCTTTGTTCTACTGAAGCGCAAACGCACTAACATCGACTTTCACCTCTCTAGTGAGAATTTAAGGAGAGGAAGCCCGAGCATCCCACATGGTGCCTGGATGGAGTGTCAGATTCGGCGGCGAACTGCAAATGAGCAACAAATTCGGCTCTAATCCAGATACAACATTTTCTTTTCTTTTGCCATTTCTCTCCCGACTGACTAGTGTTCGATGTTTTTGATGTTTTGAATGTCTCAGCGTTTTCGGTATGCATTTTTTTGTTGCTTTGTTTAGGTATTTTTGAATATCTCGTCCTCTCATGCTCATAGTGCCATTGTGCTGTTTACGTTAGCAGTTTTATTTGAGGAAGCAGTAATCTCGAAAACTATTCAGGAATGGCAGATGCACAAGTGGCATCAACGGCTCTTCCTTCTTAATAGGCTCTATGATTGGAATGTCAAGTGGTGAAATTTGTTCGCTGAGTGACCACAGTGTCTTTTGCATATGATGTCGAGCAGCACGGCACAAATGTTCCCCATAAAGAAGTCTAAAGAAAAGCTGCTAGCCATTGAAGATGCTTTCATTCTACTATTCGTCGCACAAAAGCGACAGCCAACCACAAAATCAATATCCTTATTTGTACATCCGCTGACATATAGGACGTTAGGCGTGTGAAAGTAGTTAGCTGTTGTTACACATTTTCATATAGCACTCCATATGACAGAGGGTTAGCTATTTGCTATGCTGGGACTGGAAATTGACGAAATAAGCGAAAGAAAGGGGCACAGCTCATGGAAAAATACGCTTGTAAAATAGTTGAACGCACATCGAAGAATACATGCTTGAGGAAATGAGAATGGCAACGCACTCCGATGAGACGAAAATTTCAGATTTTTTGAACGTGCTATCCGAGGAAACGCGCTATCCNTGCGTGCAGCATGCTCATCTTTGCGCACGCATGTGCTTTTGTGCGCTTATCAGTCTAAGTGTGTCCGTGTCTATCTATATGAGTCTTTACATGTTTGCGCCCGTAGATGTGTCTGAGACCTGTCCTCACGCTCCATCTACTCCCGTATCCACCTAAAGGGGCCCGTGAATCCCGGTATTGAGCATGGCGATGTGTGACTTGATGGTCTTGAGTTTACCTATGAGTGTTTATGTGTCGGATGGTCCCGTTTGTCTGTCTTCGCGCAGACTATGCATGCACATGTGTGCGCGCGGCTGTGTGAAAAAGTGTTCATGAGTTTCAGAGTATTTTAATAAAAATATACGGCACAGAAATGATGTGCAAGTTCCCGTATCTTAAGCGGTAGCGGCTTTGTTCAAACAACTGGGCACCAGCATATGACGATCAATATCGAGCACGCGCATGTCAGGTCATCCAAGGTGAGTGTAGAGCGGCAGGATTGCTCAATTTCACATCTGGACCTCAGACAAACAAATTCTTACCACTTTAAGCAGTCTTACCAATTCTTGTGGCATTCTTACCAATCGAGTCCGCAAAAAATGCCTCAACGGCTGCAACAACCTATACGATTGGATTGCTGTGAATTTGAGGTGGCTTTACCCATAAAGTTTTCAGCTGACATGTACGCTCCTTTTAGGTATCCTGACTTCTGCCAGCAAATGGTAAGTTCATAGGTGTAACGCGTAAGTAGTGCAGGTATGAAGGTAGACAAAGGTATGAAAATATCATCTCGTGATGTTCCCAAACGACTACAAACTTCACAGTGACATAGATGAATTGCCATCATTATGTTGCTATTTACTGCAGCGATTGCTAATTAGCACCTGCGTCGAAGTGATTCGACAGGTGCATCCCAAGAAAATGTACTTCACTACCTTTGTTCTACTGAAGCGCAAACGCACTAACATCGACTTTCACCTCTCTAGTGAGAATTTAAGGAGAGGAAGCCCGAGCATCCCACATGGTGCCTGGATGGAGTGTCAGATTCGGCGGCGAACTGCAAATGAGCAACAAATTCGGCTCTAATCCAGATACAACATTTTCTTTTCTTTTGCCATTTCTCTCCCGACTGACTAGTGTTCGATGTTTTTGATGTTTTGAATGTCTCAGCGTTTTCGGTATGCATTTTTTTGTTGCTTTGTTTAGGTATTTTTGAATATCTCGTCCTCTCATGCTCATAGTGCCATTGTGCTGTTTACGTTAGCAGTTTTATTTGAGGAAGCAGTAATCTCGAAAACTATTCAGGAATGGCAGATGCACAAGTGGCATCAACGGCTCTTCCTTCTTAATAGGCTCTATGATTGGAATGTCAAGTGGTGAAATTTGTTCGCTGAGTGACCACAGTGTCTTTTGCATATGATGTCGAGCAGCACGGCACAAATGTTCCCCATAAAGAAGTCTAAAGAAAAGCTGCTAGCCATTGAAGATGCTTTCATTCTACTATTCGTCGCACAAAAGCGACAGCCAACCACAAAATCAATATCCTTATTTGTACATCCGCTGACATATAGGACGTTAGGCGTGTGAAAGTAGTTAGCTGTTGTTACACATTTTCATATAGCACTCCATATGACAGAGGGTTAGCTATTTGCTATGCTGGGACTGGAAATTGACGAAATAAGCGAAAGAAAGGGGCACAGCTCATGGAAAAATACGCTTGTAAAATAGTTGAACGCACATCGAAGAATACATGCTTGAGGAAATGAGAATGGCAACGCACTCCGATGAGACGAAAATTTCAGATTTTTTGAACGTGCTATCCGAGGAAACGCGCTATCCAAGCTCTTGTCAAGCCGTGAAGCTAGGCGACTATCTGACTGACCTTAGAATGCTATTAGCATCACTATGCCACTTCTTTCTTCTTGAAATGTAGCCTATTCCCCGAGGATGGCCACTGAATCTGCTTTCAAACTTATGGCTAGCCTTTATTCAGAGCTTCCACTCCCACGGTTTGCTCGATTTGCCTACAATGCAGCACATATGACTCTCGGAAGTTAATCAATGACCACACTTTAATCGAATAGATTGTGCTGCAATGCGATCGAACAACTGACTACCGTTCGTTTACGGATTTTTAGTTTTGGAAGTGGAAAAGCACGATGGTTATATTACGAATTTTCATTGAAGATGACACAGGAGATATAGTGGGTGTACAAGGGCGATCTTCCGAGGAAGATATCCATAACGCGGTGTACAATAGAGATTCGAGAAGCGCTCCATGGCTAGAAATGTATATAAGGCATCGGAAACAAGGAGTTTTTGACCGCATTCATGCAGCGGTTGGGCAATTCCGTTGCCTGGCTAACACCATATGTCAAATACAGCCTCAGTCCATAAATTATGATGAAGTGATCACCTTTATTCAACGACCACTATTTGCACGTTCCACCAGAAGGCTGCATTACTCATTCTGCCAATCCTGGAAAATGGGCGGCCATGATTTCGAATCCATTTATGAGCAGTTCTGTCATTATTATAGCACAGTTTGCTTTATTCTATTTAAGCTTCTATTTGAGCATGCGGGCGATATTGCTAGGGAAAGAAAGATTGCTATTTTCAATAATAGGGACTCGCGAACATGGCTGTGTACTTGACAAAAAGATCAGTTGCTGTAACCAATCTCGCAAGAAAACAATGCATAACATCCCTGGAGTCCATTTTTTGTTTGCGATGTTTCTCGGATGGAGTCATCGATGGGTGTCAGTCCACATTCGTCTTGTTGCTGGCCGGAATCGTTCAGCTGGCGAATCGGCAGCAAATGAGCTCTGCTAAGAAGCGGCATTTGCGAGACACTGACTCTTTTCGAAAGAAATGGCTAATGGAACGTTCCTTTTGCGCTTCAGACACTGCCCACGCAGTGGGCAATTTCTCCTTTTTCAGTGTTCCTTAATTAGATTTCTTCTTTCGGAGCTAATCAAACCTCAAACCGTCTAATCGCAACTTTACGAGCCTCACTATGATGCACTGTGAAAATGACCACTGATTTATTTCTTTTGCTTCATCCAAATCTTCAGTTCATATGTTTTTCTNCAAATTGCCTTATATTAATTTAATTGTTTATTCGTCTGCTTGAGCAAAATTCTTTTTCTTAGATGCAGAATTACCAAAGTGAGCTTCAAAAAACTGCGGCAAAGAGATTTTTCTGTTATTCCCTCATAGAGCTATCCTTTTCACTGCTTTTTATTCGGCCGACTCCACTGATGTTGGCGGCAATCTTGAGGCTGTCCTCGCTTGAAGTTGTTGGCACAAATGTCTTCTCGAATACCTTTGCCCTCGTTATTCCCACTCGAACAAGGAAATTCTACTGGTCGTTATTTTTCTCAACAATATTTGCATCATACTGTAATCTGAAATGTTGGAGTGTCGGGAAAGAGATCCTAGAAAGGTCGACTCGTGGGGAATTGATATGATCGCCGAGTTTTATGGTTAATAACTCATTTTTGGCTTGCGAAAGACGATCGGGTGCTTACTTCGGAAGATTTCTTCGAAAGTGCTCTTTTCGCGTGATGGATTAAGTCCTGCAAGCATGGCGATCAATAATCTAGCGCGCAAACAGAAGCGACACTTCGACTAAGCTTCATCATCCCGTTGAACCAATCTGCTTTATTGCCAAAGTGACTTTCATAATAAGGTGCCACTTTTCGTTGAACAGGCTATCACCGTTTGATGAAAGACTTTTCAAAGAAACGTCATTCTTTTTGACCAGCACTATATATTCTTGTGGATTTCTCAACAGTTCGCACAATTTAGGAAATTCACTAACAGCTGAGTTCGTAATCCATTTTCTTGATTTGTTAGCCATGATTCAGGGAATTGCAGCTTATTCCATAAGTGTGTCTTAAATGTTCGCTTACTATTAAGAGCACCGTTCGTAAACAACGTATTTCAACATGAATGCGAGAATTACTAGCAACTATTGACATGGATCACAGAATGGAGTTGATATAAATTAAGTGATCGATCAATAATGCGCTTAGGTTGCAATGAATAATGTCGTCAAATACGAGATTCCTTCTCGGGGATTATTTATTCATAAAATTCATTTGTGCATTGATATATTCTTGTTAATGCAGCCTAGTGATGGTTAGGTACCCTCATTGTTATTAAATAATATCGACAACTATAATAGCAACTTTACAAGGTGCGCCTATTTTAATGCATCCCTTAGACCGCAGAATTTGCGTGAATGATTCCCAAGAAGCGATAAAGTTTAGTGATAATCGCCTCACGTTACATATGAAATCGTTCGGAATGTTTCGTCTTTCCAGAGGACTCGTTTCGAAAAACTTTACCAGCTTCTTTCCTACTTTGATTGCATTGTGAGGTGACTATCTTGCTTACGCCGAACAACATTTCACTTCCGGCGACTCTAAAAAAGGTCATTGCATTGCGTTGAATTACCAATGTTGTGTCTATTTTTTGATCGCTTGAATTGGCGTACATTAATTTTTGGCATATTAGTTCAACTTTGTTGTCATTTAATACGCCCTAACAAAAAAGCTTTCATATATTATAACTGCTCATTTTCCTTGGGAGATTCGCATGTTAACCTAAGGATGAGATTGGTTCCAGCAATTCTAGCAAATTAACTTTCGTGCTCAGAGTTCTCATTGTTTGCGATCTCGATGCCTAGATAGGGCATCATCGCTTGGTGTGCTCATACATGATTGTGTTTTTTGAAAATTGTTTCCTGCAGATGTCAAGATTGAAATACGATTCGCGATATCTTCTCAAAGAGGATGAACAACAATCAGGTAATATTATCGAAATTCTTCGAGCAAAAATGACTTATTCCTTCTGAAAATCTCAATTGTGCATTCAAAAGGTCTAATGACACACAACGAAAAGCTGATTTTTGGTAATATTTGAGGAATAAAGTCAAATTCGATAACACTTAAATCATCTTGATGTCAGCTTGCATTGAAGCTGCAAACGTTTGTAGATTTATACTTTGGAATATTGTCTCATTAAGTCAACTGAATCTTTGAAATGAATAGACTGCAGATGAGAGAATGTGCTAAAAGAGTTAGCACGATGCATGCATCTGTTGTGCTTCTTATCGGACCAGCCGTCTTCATAATATGCCATTGACTATCGAAATGGAGCGATGATGCACACTTATAAAAACTCATTTTCAAGAGATTCGACCCCACGCGCTCTTGCTAAATTCCGCTTGCGAAGCGCATTCGGTCATTGTAGCTTCTGTGTCATGTGTGTGCATGTGACCCCTTAGCCGCTTTTTTCATCTTGGGAATCACTAAAGTTGGATTGCAGAGAATTCTTAGGATTTAGTATTATTCTTAGGATTTTCATCCACTAACCAGCGCATTCAAGGGTGGAAACGCCTCGCATAGACTTCGCACGAATCGATTTACCTTTTCAGCCGAGATTAATTCATAAAGTAAATCGCATGAAAAATCGGGAGCGGTGATAAGAGCTGATCAATTCGTGGCCGCGAATCAACTCCTAATTTAGATGTTTTAATTCGTGATGTTAAAGAAATACCGATCAGTGCTGAATGAACACTGTCGTTGGCATTTCTATTATTGCAGTCCGACTACTGGAATGGTATACGCAGCATGCTGTATTGTCACATTGCTATAAACGGTTGCAATGTAAATTATAGCATGCTCCAAGTAATATTTCATATTGTTGTAATCTATATCTGGGAGCATATCTTAAGCTTTTTTCTCGTGTGATGGCATGCAATCATATGCAGAGTCATTTAAAAATTGCTGGCAACGGAATAGGAAAATGAAACATGGTACCTGCGGTGGGCAATTACAGCTTTTTTTTGGATATTCTACGCGTTCCTTACTGCATGAGATTTCCACACTTTGTGCAACCTGACAAATTAAGTCGAGTGCGGTAAGGGAGTAGACGTGGTTGGATCTTCTTTTTTTTAGATAGTGATATACTCCTATTAATCTATTGAGAGAGCGGAAATCATTTTATAGTTGCAAGAAGATCTGAAGGCATTTAAGTTTTAAGCGTGCGATAGAATAGTTCCGTAATGTTTATCGCTAAGAGTGACCTCGCACTTCTCCCTCCTCTCTC
>JAARMF010000699.1:28706-44031 GCA_022844705.1 Toxascaris leonina | reverse complement strand
ATGGAGTCATCGATGGGTGTCAGTCCACATTCGTCTTGTTGCTGGCCGGAATCGTTCAGCTGGCGAATCGGCAGCAAATGAGCTCTGCTAAGAAGCGGCATTTGCGAGACACTGACTCTTTTCGAAAGAAATGGCTAATGGAACGTTCCTTTTGCGCTTCAGACACTGCCCACGCAGTGGGCAATTTCTCCTTTTTCAGTGTTCCTTAATTAGATTTCTTCTTTCGGAGCTAATCAAACCTCAAACCGTCTAATCGCAACTTTACGAGCCTCACTATGATGCACTGTGAAAATGACCACTGATTTATTTCTTTTGCTTCATCCAAATCTTCAGTTCATATGTTTTTCTGCATATAATAACTCCAAAAGAACTTCATTTTCTTAGCCTTTACTCAGAACAAGAAGGCGGGATGAACATATTTGATCTCTTCAGTGCACATTTGTTCTCATAATCGATCACTGTCCTGTGTAATGGCTGAGAGATCCTCCTCTTATTGTCTTTCTTAGGAGTTCACTCATTGTCGCATCCTATGGAGTGCCATACTTCAGTGATCCTTAGTGAATTGTTTGCGTTGTATCTTTATCAACCTTCTCAAGTTTTGAGCCGTTCCACATATTAACGAACACATTCTGAGTGATGTTGTTTATGAGCATTTTGTTTTGAATATTGCAATTTTAATATGGATCAGGTCCATCATGGAAGATGTAACAATGCATTCTTGGTATACGCTTCATCTCCTTGTTCCCTATATAATATCATCACAAACAAAATTATTCTTCACAATTATTTTGTTGTCGTTGCCGTATGTTACTTTCTTCTTTAAGGTACATCTCCGTTTCTGACAAAATTTGTGCACGAAAATGTAAGCAGCTTTCAAAGTACTTCGTTGTCGCTGCATTTTGCACTGCGCTATGANTGACTTTCATAATAAGGTGCCACTTTTCGTTGAACAGGCTATCACCGTTTGATGAAAGACTTTTCAAAGAAACGTCATTCTTTTTGACCAGCACTATATATTCTTGTGGATTTCTCAACAGTTCGCACAATTTAGGAAATTCACTAACAGCTGAGTTCGTAATCCATTTTCTTGATTTGTTAGCCATGATTCAGGGAATTGCAGCTTATTCCATAAGTGTGTCTTAAATGTTCGCTTACTATTAAGAGCACCGTTCGTAAACAACGTATTTCAACATGAATGCGAGAATTACTAGCAACTATTGACATGGATCACAGAATGGAGTTGATATAAATTAAGTGATCGATCAATAATGCGCTTAGGTTGCAATGAATAATGTCGTCAAATACGAGATTCCTTCTCGGGGATTATTTATTCATAAAATTCATTTGTGCATTGATATATTCTTGTTAATGCAGCCTAGTGATGGTTAGGTACCCTCATTGTTATTAAATAATATCGACAACTATAATAGCAACTTTACAAGGTGCGCCTATTTTAATGCATCCCTTAGACCGCAGAATTTGCGTGAATGATTCCCAAGAAGCGATAAAGTTTAGTGATAATCGCCTCACGTTACATATGAAATCGTTCGGAATGTTTCGTCTTTCCAGAGGACTCGTTTCGAAAAACTTTACCAGCTTCTTTCCTACTTTGATTGCATTGTGAGGTGACTATCTTGCTTACGCCGAACAACATTTCACTTCCGGCGACTCTAAAAAAGGTCATTGCATTGCGTTGAATTACCAATGTTGTGTCTATTTTTTGATCGCTTGAATTGGCGTACATTAATTTTTGGCATATTAGTTCAACTTTGTTGTCATTTAATACGCCCTAACAAAAAAGCTTTCATATATTATAACTGCTCATTTTCCTTGGGAGATTCGCATGTTAACCTAAGGATGAGATTGGTTCCAGCAATTCTAGCAAATTAACTTTCGTGCTCAGAGTTCTCATTGTTTGCGATCTCGATGCCTAGATAGGGCATCATCGCTTGGTGTGCTCATACATGATTGTGTTTTTTGAAAATTGTTTCCTGCAGATGTCAAGATTGAAATACGATTCGCGATATCTTCTCAAAGAGGATGAACAACAATCAGGTAATATTATCGAAATTCTTCGAGCAAAAATGACTTATTCCTTCTGAAAATCTCAATTGTGCATTCAAAAGGTCTAATGACACACAACGAAAAGCTGATTTTTGGTAATATTTGAGGAATAAAGTCAAATTCGATAACACTTAAATCATCTTGATGTCAGCTTGCATTGAAGCTGCAAACGTTTGTAGATTTATACTTTGGAATATTGTCTCATTAAGTCAACTGAATCTTTGAAATGAATAGACTGCAGATGAGAGAATGTGCTAAAAGAGTTAGCACGATGCATGCATCTGTTGTGCTTCTTATCGGACCAGCCGTCTTCATAATATGCCATTGACTATCGAAATGGAGCGATGATGCACACTTATAAAAACTCATTTTCAAGAGATTCGACCCCACGCGCTCTTGCTAAATTCCGCTTGCGAAGCGCATTCGGTCATTGTAGCTTCTGTGTCATGTGTGTGCATGTGACCCCTTAGCCGCTTTTTTCATCTTGGGAATCACTAAAGTTGGATTGCAGAGAATTCTTAGGATTTAGTATTATTCTTAGGATTTTCATCCACTAACCAGCGCATTCAAGGGTGGAAACGCCTCGCATAGACTTCGCACGAATCGATTTACCTTTTCAGCCGAGATTAATTCATAAAGTAAATCGCATGAAAAATCGGGAGCGGTGATAAGAGCTGATCAATTCGTGGCCGCGAATCAACTCCTAATTTAGATGTTTTAATTCGTGATGTTAAAGAAATACCGATCAGTGCTGAATGAACACTGTCGTTGGCATTTCTATTATTGCAGTCCGACTACTGGAATGGTATACGCAGCATGCTGTATTGTCACATTGCTATAAACGGTTGCAATGTAAATTATAGCATGCTCCAAGTAATATTTCATATTGTTGTAATCTATATCTGGGAGCATATCTTAAGCTTTTTTCTCGTGTGATGGCATGCAATCATATGCAGAGTCATTTAAAAATTGCTGGCAACGGAATAGGAAAATGAAACATGGTACCTGCGGTGGGCAATTACAGCTTTTTTTTGGATATTCTACGCGTTCCTTACTGCATGAGATTTCCACACTTTGTGCAACCTGACAAATTAAGTCGAGTGCGGTAAGGGAGTAGACGTGGTTGGATCTTCTTTTTTTTAGATAGTGATATACTCCTATTAATCTATTGAGAGAGCGGAAATCATTTTATAGTTGCAAGAAGATCTGAAGGCATTTAAGTTTTAAGCGTGCGATAGAATAGTTCCGTAATGTTTATCGCTAAGAGTGACCTCGCACTTCTCCCTCCTCTCTCTCCCCCCCACCCCCCCTTGTTTCTGTCCCCCTCCCAGGCCTTCCTACTCATACTTCCATTCCCTCTTCGAAATACTGACGACATCAAGCGTGCGGACGTTGCTACGGCAGACTGCCTGCTCATATTTTGGCAGGGTTTCTATTCAGAATTATTATGCATAGTTGAGAAGCCGAGAACACATCAAAATAGTTGCATGTATACTGCGCCCAAGAGAGCTACGGTAAAAAGGATTCAGAGCAGAAAATGCGTGACGTCTTATGGACTACCGAATCCAACCACATTCTTGAGTGAAGAGTACGTTGTGCTGTGCCGGTCCTCTAGCCAATCTATCCTTTCACCCTTCCCGAATGCAGACCTCTATTTGCAGGTGCCTTTCCGCAACACCTCACTGAGTTCAATTCGTGCTCAGATTCATACTCCCTTTACATGCAAGCAGAATATTTTTAAACGCGCCTACTGATATCGTACCTGTTAAATTTAGCTCATTCTCTCTACGGTGAGCTATAATGTCATTCATCCTGAGGACGGTAGTCGGGGTTCTAAACCGAGGAAAGGCAACCAGTGATGCCGACAAGGAAGAAGATGATAAAATTCACTTGCTTGATTGCTGAAAACGACTTTCTTTTTTCGCTGTTCATGAGAAGAAAGATTATATCGTTGAAATGATTGCAAATATGAGTACGAATAGCAGTGAGGTCGCATCATACACGATTGAATAAACACATCTACCTGTGTTCTGGTGTAAAAGTGTAATGAGTCCTGGCCGTAAGACGTCATTTCGTTGCGATGTGGAAGGCGTTATGCCAGCCGAAAGGCACCTCACTCACATTTGGATCAACGCTGAGGCATCTTAAGCTTTTTATCGCCACATATGGAGGTTTTTTGATCTTGCCTCCATCTTTATTCCATCCCCATCCAGCACACTTCATGCTTATCTAGACCGCATATAGTGTGCGGATCAATTAAAAGTCGAAAAGGACTGATATCCTCGTCACCATGGATTTTTGTTTGACCTTTTTAGGTGATGACTTATTCCAAAAGGGTGGATTTCCATGATGCGAGTGGTCGTAAGCATCAATTTGAGTCAGTAGAATCGAAAATGAGTACGCAGTGAGCACCGCTTTAAGCAATGACTGCCGCTCCTATTTCTCTTTCCTGAAGAAGAAATAAAAGGCGAATATTGCTGAAGAAAGCCCAAAAGACATCGCGATCACTTCGCGATTCTTTAAGAGCGAAGTTGCTGTAATTGCTGCAGCTATCAACAGGTGCAAAAGAAATTAAAAAAAAACAACAACATAGATTTCAGATTTGCAGCTGCCCTTTTGCATTCGCTCATTTAATTTGGAATAAGGTGTCGATTTAAAATCAAACCAAGCATTCTTTATAACCGTGATCGTCGTTGGAAATGTACTCCTCTGTCTTTTTGAAACACGTACATTTCCTTTCTGGAGAGGTTGGCGATTTGCGGGTTGGGCGAAGCAGCTGACAAACTAACAGTCGATTGTATGTTCGAATGTTGCTTATAATTAATTTCCAGCGCTTAATGGGCTATCATAAAAGAAGCACAAAAAGCGTTTCATAGACAGACGCGGCATATACACAAGGCTGCTTGAGATATTGCAGTACTTTGCACACACTCTCAAAACAAGCATCAATCATTTCGTGCCACGGCTGCTTTGGCAATGAATGTTCAACACAAATCCACCTACTGCAATCATCTGTCTTGCGTCCCAATGACGTCCTCATCTGCTCGCATTTAACCTCTTCGAACATAATTCTTGACGCTTGATCGATGCAGAGTTGCACTACTAGTTCTTCACCGATTTCGATGGTCGTTTTGATAATATAACTCCACTCCGTAAACATCTTAGGCTTGAATAGCAAAGAAGGATTGCAAGAGAGTGTGGCTAGCTTTGTGAACATGACATGTGGTCTTCCTAGTTCCCCGCCAGTCAATTCCGGTGACAGCATCATACTGAAAGCTGTAGCAGCACAAAAGCAAAATGTGCAGGAGTAATCTGCTGGTCCTGAAATCCAATGGCGCGACTTTTAATATTATGTTTTAACATGCTTTATTAAATATTCCATATTCGGAATCATTTTTTGATATGACTCACTCTCCCCGACATGTTTCATTATTCATATATGACTGTTTCGGAGCAATAGTTCTTATCAGAGATCAGAATAAAACTATGTGGAATATTCACCGACGTTGACCAAAAGAAAAGAATTGAGTGGCAACAATGAATTTTAGGAGTTCGCACTCACTAGCTGACTAGCGTTATTATACATTTTGCTCCTTCAGCAATAACGGTCAGAATCGCTGTCGTTACTATCGTCTCACAAAAGTGCGTTTTTCCCTTCATGAACTGATTTTTCCTCTTCTGTGTTTCTGTGAGTTTTCGAAAAACACTCCGATGACGTCATCTCCGTTCATATGTATGAATTGGTGTATATATAACCGTTCATCGCATAATTCTGTCTTATTAGCATAGAAGCGACTGCTGCCAAGATCACCTAGCATCAGTTTTCAGTATGGCTGATTTCATATTCGCAACTTCGTTCAGTGCAATTATTTCTCATCGAAATCTGACACTTAAAACTACTAACAGTATCTCATGTCTTTTTTTATTATGAGTAGTCCTGTGTGACCTAAAACTGGCTTTTTGGCTGCAGGTTTGTACAGCCTATCAATTCGATGTCAAAACGACATCAGGTGTCATTTATCTTGCTGTTTGTTAGCTTCTGTTCTTTGCTTTTCGATAGCTCTCGTACGGTGAACTGAGCAGCAGCAATCGAAGTACATTTTTGGCACTCTGCCCAACTGAAGTTCCATGAGTCGCTAACATCTGATGAGATATAACTAACAATGCGTCAAATTTTTGTGATCCGATAAATGAGAAGTACGCTTGACCGCTGTTTTAGATCACATCGCGTGATGTATGATGCTGCTAAGAAACTTCGTAATTTTAGCTCCACTGACTTCTGATGTATTTTAGCTTGACTGGCACAGCATGGTCATAATGCGCTTTGAACACCCAAGTACAAATATTCCTAGAGATCACAAACATCTGTTGTGTTGTGATAACTTTTCCAACTCGTTTTCTCTACGCTCATGCTGACATTGGTCACCCGATCGATGTGGTCGAAAATTCGCCGAACAACTTCTTGCATCATTATATATGTGATATGTCACATACGCTTGCTCCATAACAATTCATATTAGGGCAGATCCAGCAGTGAGTTACTTCAATTACAGTGAAGTCTCAGAAGTCGAGAAACTGCGAGCGGGGATTTTCGGCCTAATTCGAACTGATATAAAGCTGGATGTGTTTCTAGCACGAACAAAACACGACAGCTAGTACAGGGGAGAAATATTCGGTGAAAATGTCAAGACAGGTCCTCGTTGCCCCTGCTGTGTCAGCTCCTTCTTCGTGCTTTTCGGAATATTAGGCCCTACCGTTATCCAACACCATAGCGCGTTCGATCTCTTTCTCTTCACCATCCCTGGCTGAAATATCTCGAAGTTTTGATGCATCGGCCTCATACAAATATGGCTCTTCCTTGCAATTTAATCAGGTTGCGAGAGTGTTCGAGGAAGTACTCAGTGACCAACAAATGGCGAGGACGGTCTTTGGGGGTTGAAGATTTTATCGCGAGGAGCTTGAAGTTGAAACAAGTTGGTCATTTCGAATTGAGTTGATTTGTCCACCATCATGGAGGAGCCAATTCCCATCAGCCATAATGACACAAACAATAGAATTCCTGTTTCGAAACCAACAAGCAAATTGGAAAGAACATCAAAATGTACAAGCTGATGATTATGGTGATGGACCTCATTCTCCAATTTCTCTATCGTGGCCTACTCTGCTGAATATGTTTCAACTGTTGTGTGCGCTAACTCCATGTGTGCTATGGAAGCCGACTTTGATCCTGGATGGGCTTCTAAGGTTGCTTTCGGTTCTCCACTTTTGAGCAACGACTTGTGATCAGTACAACGACTTGTGATCAGTGATCAGTACTTCTAGGAGATCCGTACCACTATAAAAGAATTTCTGGCTCATGACATGTTCTGAAGCTGACTCCTGTGCTTACGTGCTGTTGGCAATGCCGGCAGCTTGATGGCCAAGCTTGAACTCATGGGGCACAGGGACACGGAAGCCATATTTACTGATGTCTGGTTCAGTACGGCATAAAAAGGGAAACTAATCAAAACTTCGACGAATACGCGAAAGTGAGGGCGCAGCGCTTCAAGAAAGATAAGCATATATGTATAAACGGAGAGGGACAGACTGAAAAAGTGATCCTATGAAGTTAGCTCGAAAAAAAAATCAACCAACTGACATCGTTTGAGTTTAACACATATGAAATGACAAGTTACCCTCAGAATGAAACTGGCAGTTGGCACATAAGGGCTTTAGCGCACTTCCTTAGAAATATATGAATGAGCTCGGCAGTAGCGAACTTCGGTTAGGTTAATCATTGTGATTTGCTTTCTCCATCGAGAAGTATGCCGAGTTCAGCAGGATTTGATGATTTCAAACTCCATAGAAAGCATTGTTTCTCTGACGGAGTTCTGCCTTATCTAACTTGGATGAAAAGCTGCAAAAATTAGCGTTGAATAATTGAATATTAGCGATATTTGTTGCATATTTACGGAGGTTTCTCTCATTTCTTTTTTGGAAATTCGTTATGCGGCTGCACAATTATTTTTGCACGAATGATTATGCGGCAGTTATGGCAGATGAATAAACGAGAATAAAGCACTCAACGTGGACGAAGTGATTGCAATGAACAACCACAAAATAATTGCACTAGCAATTTTCCTTTTCAACTCGATCTTCTGATAGAACTCGCAAAAAAAAATCGGTGGAATCACCAAAGGGAATGCCAGCTTATAGATTTAAGTCGTGAAACAAATACTTTATCTATTTAACCGCAGAAAGAAATTGAAACTGCATAGTGCAGTGCCCATATAAAAATAATAGCAGTCAATGAGGCACACAGTGATGTGCTCCCTCAGGACTACACTTGCTTCTTTGCACCCTGATTAATCTATTTCTTCGAAATAAATACGAAATAAACCAATCGCGATTTCCATTGCTGCGAATCGTACTGAAGGCACTGTGCTCAAGGAAGAAGCAAGCTCATAGTGATTATGCGTCAGGTGAACTACCGATATAGTTTTCGTATTTTGGGAAGCACACAACCTCTGAGAAATAAAATAGTGTTCTCCTTTACAAATCATTATTTCACATCTGAATTGAGAGATCAACTCCACATTTTTCCGGCTGTCATATGCCTAGACTCGAGTTCGAAAACTCTTTATCTTCGTTGCTGACGGCATTCTAGCTCTCCGTTAGATGTCATTTTCCCTTTCAATGGGCACGATCATATCTCGAGCACTGTGCACTTTTGGCTTCCCACAGATCCGGATGTGTTTATTACAAGGGGAAGGGGAGGCGATGGAGGGATATTTCATCCTTCATCCCTAGGTCAACACGAACAGTGGGCGAGCTAAATTCTGAATCTGAACATTGCAAGGCGGTAGTTTCTTTAGTTTCTGATGTTCAGATGGCTGCTAACAACAAGGCTAGTTTCGTATCACTGGCCAAGTGAAAAGCAAATGCACAGAGAAAGAAAAATGAGCATTTTCACAATACACTCAGAAATTGTCGATTATAAATGCAATTTACAGCGAACGCGTTATGTAGTAAGGCAATGATGCGAGCGACATCGGTTTTGGGGGTTGGCTTCGCGGCCATCGTCCTGGTCGGCCTTCTTGGTGTTTATCATACAGCGCATCCAGCGAGGCAACCCCGACCCGGAACCATCGAAGGTGCTTTCTTTTCTCATTTTCAATTGCGATTCTCTGATCGTTCATATTCATTCGCACATTGACAATGTAATTTGATATGAATTGAAAGTCGCTTCATTGCATTTGCTGCATTGAAAGATTTCCGTCATATCTGAACCATAATGCAGTTGAAGGATTGGTGACTTTGATGAGATGTCAGCAAATGTTTTCGACATCTGTGCTAATGTTGTAAATAAATCTTCGATACAAAGTCTTTGCGAGGAAAATATTTTTGCTACGGAACACATATATACTTCCTTGAGATTCGGAATATTGCAATTATTTGAAATGATTTGATCATGTGTGATGCGTCTTTTGATCTTAATCAGTTTCCTCTCCTTAGAAGAGTTCTGATTATCTCTTAAATATTTACGACTATCACCTTCGCAAACAACCTCAACACTTTCATATTCACTATCAAATTTTTAGCGTTTATTTAATGCACTTTCAGCAAGTAATTCTTTCAACCGTTGTGCCTATTTCCGAAAGCTTTTAAGACGCATAGATCTCGTAGAACGTTTTGTTGACTATCACTGTGCTCCTTCAACTTGCCAAAGCCTCATTCGTTATTCGCGCACGAGCATCACACCTAAATTGTCTTTTTGGTGTAGCCTCAAAATTTTCCCTGTAAGGAATTTCAAGCATCAGATTCAGGTTGTCTTCATCCAGTTTCATCAAACCACCAATTTAAGAAAAATTTCCGTTAGTTTCGTTCATCTATAATTTGCAATAACTATCTTATGAATCGGCTCTATGCAATCGGCTCTTGTTCGTTTTGAATATTATGGCAGCAACGATGAACCTCCCGAGTAGGACGATGTCAAGCTTGATCGGCAAATTTGATTAGAAAGGCATGGAAAAAAACTCAGCAATCACTTCAGCTGCCTCATGGCGAAATTTGCTATCACTGAGATCGAGTTTTCTTTCAAGCAGAGGAGGCGGGAGGGAGAGGGAGAGGAGATGGAATCATATTCTTATTTCAGCTTTATCAATGTGATCATCGACGATAATTACGTGTTCATTTGTATCTGTAGGTATTCATCTAAATATACCGAACAACAAACTGATGTTTACCTAAGTCTACGGATTAACGGACTTATCGCTTGGTACTTTCAGATTATCACCAAAGTATATCAGAGAAGTTGATGGCGAATGTGAAAGGTGAAAACATCAAAGAATATTTGAGACTTCTAACAACTCTACCTCATCCGGCTGGAACTCGTGCCAACACACGAGTTGCTGAAAAAATTGCCGATTTATGGCGCAAGAACGGGTTAGCAGGTATTCCACACTGTCCATTCAAATATCCGTAAGAAGCCTCATAAAAATTTATTATAACAATCTTAATCGAAACAAAATCGACCCTTTGAAATATCATTTGAAACAAGTATGAGTGATTAATTAGCGCACAGTTCTGCACTTCCCGCATATTAAGATGTAAGCAATATACTCATCATTCGAAATAAAATCGACGATAGGTTTTTAATCGTCAAGAGCATTCTAAACTAGGTGCTATTGCAACTGAGACTAGAGAAAGCAGTCGAGCCATCTTGCATCAAAATGCTGAAAACAATGCGAGGCACATCGTAAGCAGCGAAGTTCAATAAAGCCGTCGTAGTTTTTATGAAAAATACAGCAACATGCCGATTCCAAATGTTTTCTCCTTACCGCATCCTCTTCAAAAAATTGCGCATCGGTTTTTACACCATTTGATAAGCTGAGGAAAGTTCCATGAAGCCTTTGACTTCTGGAGTTTACGCATACGAAATTCGATCAAAACTTTTCGGAAGGATATATAATGCCGCTATTCCCTTTCAAACCCTAGTAAAGCCACATTGGATTCGGATAGCTACGAGCATCGTTCTGAATACATGCCACACAGCTTTCGCGCGGTATATCTTTCGCATTCAAAAATAATGTCTCTCCATACTTGCTTTTCCAAGCATCATGAAAGGCAGCACTTCCGTGAACCTTCCATCCGATCTGTTAGTTGAGCCTTTGACGCCGTCTAAATAGTAGCTTTATCGAACGTGCTCAAGCCTATGGGAAGCTCCGTTCAACAAATCATGCGATTATGAAAAGGAAGACAGTGTGCGTTAGAGACGATTTCACAAAAGTTCCACCAACTGCAGGTATGAAAAAAAAAACGAAAGTGATCCTACACTCTAGTGGAGAGTCAGTGGTGTCCTTATGTCGAATGCTTTCTTCCCTAGTCTCTTATCAGCAAATGTGGGCGAAGGCGAATTTGTGGGAATTTCAAAATTTTTTCTGCGAAGTCACTGATTTCATTGACCAAAACATTTTGCAAGAAAATACATCAATGATTCGCTTGTTGCCTCTTCCTTCAAGCATGTATGGCAATTTTCCTTCCAGCCAGCAGCAGACTCTTTCCGCTGCTAATATTTTGATGGCATACACATCACCGAAACAACCATGGTTGTCAATTTTTAATGTTACGTTCTGAGCCAAGCATGCCGAACAAAACCTACGGTGGCATGTGCTGCTGTTTGAAAGATTCATCA
Source organism: Toxascaris leonina (assembly GCA_022844705.1). Lineage (NCBI taxonomy): Eukaryota > Metazoa > Nematoda > Chromadorea > Rhabditida > Ascarididae > Toxascaris > Toxascaris leonina. The sequence continues at coordinate 32,294 of JAARMF010000699.1, read as the reverse complement.
GTCGCCATTTTGCAGATGTGCATTATGTTAAATACGAAGTTTTGTTGTCTTATCCGGATTATGATCGGCCTAACCATATGTATATTATTGATGAGGATGGCCAGATCGAATTCGCCTCCAAAGGAGTGAGCCCAGTTATCATTCCGGAGGAGCAAGGAGCCGAAGGTTAGACCAGTTTCACGGAGTTCACAATTTAATAAAACCGGATTGACATGTCTTTTTTCCGGAGACTTATTTGTTATGCATCCTCCACACTTTCTTTTTCCTAGGTCTGGAACACGGACTAGTTGCTTCTTCCCAAGCTCAAGCACACAAAAATTTTCGCACCCCTTCATGAACTGTATTGCGAAGGAGTGGCTTCTATCCGAAAGCGTTCGGAGGAAAACTTCACTGTGAAGCAGTTTAGGTCCGCCGAACTTTTGCATCGAGACGGCTCGATGAAAAATTTTGGGGCGCTTTACTGGTGGACGGCGTCGCTAGAGAACGAGTTCCTAGATGAGCTGTTGAAGGAAGATGTTGGGGTCTATGCTTGCGGCGAGATAGGAAAGATTTTTTTTTTTGCAGCAAACAACTCCGGAGGCAAATTACTTTCGCAGGAAATCACTTAAACACGAAATTCTATATTACTGCATAGGCCGAATAGATAGCGACAAGCCCGGGATCAAATTGTGGCACCTTCGGGCTTGCCTGCAGTTTGTGATTTATCACAATAGGGGCTGTGTTGTATCGGCAGCATTGTCTCGTAGGCCTTCGTTTCAGTATTAAGTTTCTCGTTGGTCAATAATCCCTCATTCGTGCATGATGCGGTAGTTTACACTTGCTGCTATGACTTTCACGCTATTTTGAACTAAAACTGGTATGCTCAGAGCCGTGCAGTTTTCACATGGCCCAAACAAAACCTCAGTCACCCCATATGTGCATTAAATGCATGTTGACACCATTTTTTACATATGTTTTTGGCCTCATGCATGTGCATTTAGGTTGCTTAATTCATTGAGTTTTGCGGAAAAGCTGTATTCAGCAGCTGTAGAGATGGGTTCCTGATAGACGACAGTGGCAAGACCCAGTGTGATTTCTTCGAATGTATGTTACAAATGTTTAATCGAGAGAAGGTGAATTTATTGCTAACTCAAGCAGTACTACCCAAATAATTGTGGTGATGCTGCCTCTAAGTGCGTCTAATGTGTTGCTGGTGAGTACCACCAATGAACCTCAGTATTGTTGGTGCTGTTGCGAGTAGTATAACTACAATTACTAGTACTACTCGCAGCAGCACTAATAGTAGTGGCAGTCGCAGTAAAACTGTTACCACTAGCATAACTACTATGGTTGCTGTAACAACTGCAACTTTTGCTGCTAATTAACATTGTTTGTGATGGTTGGTACTGCTTGGAATACCGAAAAATATTCAGCAAATGCTGCGAATATTACCTACTAGCAGCACTAGCTACCACAGAGTACAGCTACTTATAATGTCGCCATCAGTAGTGATCCTATTTATTAACCATTGTGTGCTATTATCAGCATTGCTATCACTGTCGAATGCTGCTACTATGACGGCGGAGCGAATATTCCACTCGTCGGTAATAGCTACTTTTTCTATTAGGAGTAGTACTGTATCTTTGTGGATAATACCGTGAACGTTTATTGGCAATAGTAGGATCGCCGGTCACTCACTTGAGCAATAGGAGGTCTCGCCGTTCGGAGGGAGTCTAAATAATTGAATATTTTGTAGCATTTATTGTTTGATAGTTGTATATATTTCTTAGTCCGGCCCTCTCATTTCGAGCAGTAGATTCATCTTCGCATGGGTCAACGGTGAACGACTGCGAAGGGAAGGCAGCTCACTGTAAATGCCAATGAAAGATGCTGGGCTATGTCCATCCCACTATATCCATCCCTGAGCAGCCTTTGTGCCTTGGTGCACGTTTCCAATAGGAACGTTTTTTCTGCAAACAGGTCACAATATTTTCGTTCACAGGTGACAGGAAACCAAGTCTCTGATATATTGAGAACTTGGTGAAAATTCCTGACTTCGATTTGAACTATAGAAGAAGACGAAAGAACTCCTACCAGCTCGTACCTCCAAAATAACTGATTGACTTCTCGACAGCAGACTTCCCGCACGGAGAAAAAAGGCCCTCGAATTCCTCTCCAAAGTAATGCAAGAAATCACCTCCGGAGCCGACTTCCGGTGCTGCCCTATCGAGCCCTCAGCTTTAATTGCATTGTTTAGACCGGGAAAAGTGGAACGGCGGAGATATTCCTTAAGTTTTCATTAGCAGTGGAAACCAAGCTTGCTCTTTGTCACAGTCTCAATGAACTCGGTGCCTGCCATTTGCATATTCCCTGAGTGTTGTATTCGAGCAGTATGACGGGGCTGAAAAAATAGAACGCGGCATGTGTAAAAGTTTCAGTAGAAAAATAATAAATTTAGGTGCCGGTGTTCAGTGGGTTGCTTATTCGGGCAATGGAAGCGCTCAGGGTGAGGTCGTATATTGTCACCATGGAAGGTTAGAAGATTTCGAGAGGCTCGACCGACTTGGTATTACAGTAAAGGTAAGGTTTCGTTGAAGTAATTTAACGATACGAGAGAATTAATCCGATAAGGAAATATTTTGAAAGGGACATCGCAAAGACTGGAAAGGTCATCCAGAAACTTGTAGAAGTTGATGTGAAGAAAACCGATATACGTTTCAACTCGTATCAAGCACAGCGCAGTTCGATAGATAATTCCTGAGGGGAATATAAATGCTAATTGCGAATGTTGTTGATATCGTTTGCAACTCTCGATTCGTCATGAAAAATTTCATCATCGAAGTCAGTAAAAAGAATTCATAATTGTGTAGCATTTTTGCTTCAAATGCATCAGAAACAATGCAAAGAAGCAATGATGATATATTATGATGACTTTATTTGTAAACTGTTGTGCATCCATCATGTGGCATCTGCTTTTATAGAGTAATAACACGATGTGGTACTTTATATATACTGAAATGTAAACCTAATAACCACAACATTGCAGCAGCTTATTTCTCCCTGAAATCTCATGAATTCGAAGGTATTTCTGTTCTTATGTATGCATAAAAACTTAATTTTCTATTGTCTTATAGCAGAGCGATGGCTNTAAAAACTCAATTTTCTATTGTCTCATAGCAGAGCGATGGCTGTTTGGATGATTGCTTTCGTGTGTATTGATTCAGTAAAATATGGCATTTAAGGGCAAAATCGCATTGCTGAGGTATGGCAATGGATTTCGTGGGGACAAGGTGAGAAATGCGCAAATCAATGGTGCAATAGGTGCTATATTATACTCAGATCCAGCCGAAGTCGCCAGAATGGGACCGTATCCGGGTAAGTGATGAAACGTTGAGGAACTCAAAAGTAATTGATGCGAACTCGTGATAAACGGCAGTGTATTGACCGCCGGGACTTTCACCTTCCCAGTGATCAATATAAAGTGAAGGTCTAAGTTCAACTGGCCTGACGTTGTGATGCTCACGCCTGACAGGTCCTTGTAAGGTGTCGTTCCTCCTCAGTTTCCAACTCTCCACCACTTCTTGCAACTCGGATGTTGCTCCCGTTCGC
>JAARMF010000699.1:3859-27481 GCA_022844705.1 Toxascaris leonina | reverse complement strand
CGACAGGCAGCAAGGGTCTTGAGTTCAATCTGTTAATTAGAAAAGGTCAGCTTATTTGGTTGCCACGACCACTTAGCAGCCATATGTTTACTCATAATGGAGATCATTTTTCACAGTTCATCAATGTTACCGCTAAAATTTCAATGCTTAACAATTATTTTCATAACAATTGAATGATGAGCTGTTGTCATGTTAGAGAGAAGTTGTATTAGCAAATATATTAGCAAATGCTGAATGCAGTCATCCACAATCGGTTTTTAGAACAACCTCTCAATATTGCTTTGTTTTGATGTATGAACTTTAGAGTGGAAAAGAAATCATATGCACGAACTTTCACAAGATGCATTACATTGAAGCTTACGAAAGTTTGCAAGCGTCGACTGCTTCATGTGGCGTCCTTTAATTACGCTTCCGTTTATAGGCAGCGGTTGTTTAGTTGGAGTTGACTGATTCCAGAAAAGGTTTATCCGAATACCGAGTGGATGCCGCTAGACGGTGTTCAGCGAGGGAGCATCATGCACGGTAATGGCGATCCGCTTTCACCACTTTATCCCTCCAAGAAAGATCTCTATCGAACGAAGACTGTCCAAGAGGTAAGTGTCGATTGAAAATTTTCCAGAATTGCTCGAAAATGATGATTTCTGCTGTACCTCGACTTCATTTATGAGAGATTTAGATGTTTAAACATCAACAAAAGGGAATCTCGATAGTATTTTTCCAGTTGACAAAGGTAGTGATGAATAAAAGCGGACGAGAGGGAAATTTCACTGTTTTGAAGAGATTTAATTTTCTGCATAAATTTTTTGCTCAATTATATGACAATTTGATTATAAGAGAGAGGGCTATTATTTTTGAAGGGATATCGCAATAATGCCCGTATGTACGTCACAGAGAGATTAAAATTGTGATACCAGGTGAATTGTCCATTTCGAGGTTCAGTTTATCGAGGAACTCTGCGCAAAATGCGTAGTGCCGTTGCCTGAAGTTAGCCAATTCTTTGTGCGGTTCATTTTTATCACAAAAGATTTCTCATCGTCTTCGAGCCCTCAACCTCGATCATGCATTCGCCTTCATGAATGGGTGCAGAATGTGAGGGTCTGAGGTCAAAAAGTGATCGTTCCTTCAATGCAAAGGGATGAAAAATATGCAAATAATGGAATATTTCTGATAGAAACCTTTTCTTAGGCGAAGGATGATGGCACACTGCCAACGATTCCTGTTCTTCCACTCAGCTACAGTGATGCATTTCAAATATTATCGCGTATGGAAGGGCGAATAGTGCCACTGGATTGGCAGGGCGGTTTGAATATTTCCTACAGACTTGGTCCTCGCCTCAGTGATGGCGCAACTGTCCGTATCGATGTGCGATCTTCCCTTCAAACAAGGCATGCCACGTTTTTATACGAATAGCCGGACCTGAATTATTTCAGCTGCCTTCTGCTTGTTCACATCGCTTATCCCAATAGGTAAAAAAGCTCAGTTTCATTGCTTTCAGCCGTCAATCCAGGTGCAAGCACTTTTGCATTTATTTCGAAACCAAAGGCATAAACACAGAGCACTGTCGCATCGTGGCACACATTTCTTGCATCATTGAATGAAATTATGAACTGTATACTGTATACCTTCCAATGGGGTCAGGTGACACCGTTTATATATTATTGCATTTCATAACGGGGACGTAAGTATACCCGTGGTGATGTGATAACACATCAGATGTTCGAAATTTTTCATCGTGTCTATGCATTCTTGTTCACAAATGTGTACATTGATGCATGCCGAGATGAAACAAAGCTGAGTGGAGGGGTGTATCATAGTAGACAATGTGAAGTTTATAACCGATTAACTCGTAAAACAGGCTGTATGCGGTTTTAAGGACTATTCGAAATGTGGTCGGATACGTTCATGGAGTGGATGATCCGGATCGATATGTAATCCTTGGAAATCACTTCGACGCTTGGGTTTACGGTTCAATTGACCCGAACAGTGGAACCGCGGTGCTCACTGAAGTGGCACGTGCTATTACACAAACCGTAAATGAAACGAATTGGCGCCCGTGTTTGTTATTTGTTTATTTATTTATCTTCCGATGCACAACTCTGATAGCGACCGCAAGCGAGTCCACATAGCGGATGTAAATGCATACTCCAAACCTTTACATCTTTCGCGATACTTCTATGACAGAGAAAATTTTGCCAAATTCTATAAGGAAATTTGCCCGAGGAGTTGGCGAGGTAGGAAATTAGTGTAGAAAGCAATCACGAAGCGTTATTCAGATACAGATTTGACGGAAATCATGCCAGCTGAGGAAAGCCATTGTAAACACTATTAATGCAGACGTGCATCAGAAGCACTAACTTAGCTTATTTATGAAGCCATTGTAAACACTATTAATGCAGACGTGCATCAGAAGCACTAACTTAGCTTATTTATGAACAATTGCTGAAAAATTTCTTTTCATCCCTCATCGCAACAAACAATGTTTTATAAGTAACGTCCATTGCTTCCATAACTCAGAGTTATAGGTAGTGAATTCTATATCAAAGTTCGGAATTTAAGACATTGTATGAACTATGGTTTTGTTAATAATTCATGTCTTTTTGCTCGTTTTCAGAAATTAGTATGAGCAGTATCCTGTACTGTTTGTGTCGTTGCTAACAAGGCGCAAGTTCTGGCCCAATTTGATTGCAACAAATTTAGTTATGTAGAATAGAAGAGTTTTCTGAGAAGATGCTATTTCAAATGCGATCCTTTGCAGCTCGCACGATAATGTTCTGCAGCTGGGACGGTGAGGAACACGGAATAATCGGATCAACAGAGTTTGTGGAGGAATTCGCCAATATTCTCACTCAGAGGGCCGTTATCTATCTCAACGTTGATAACATTCATTCCAATCAGTCACTGTAAGGCTGCACTCGTTTCGGATGCCTTAGAAACCACAATACCTTTACTCAGTTTCACGAACAGGTCTCGTCATTCAGATGAATATACATTGGATTCAAGGCACCGCATTTGACTTGATCTCCTTTCGGCATCATTAGTCGTACAAACTATCATGGCAACAAATTCAGCTGAATGTGCCAAAATCTAAGGGTTGCGAGAACAAACGTTGTATGGAGACCTCCTAGACCTCGGAAATCCAAAGGTCGCGGGGGTGATGCCGAACCAGGGGGTTCCGATCTCACTTGCTAACGGAATTCCTGCCTCATGCACATTAATTCTCAAGAGTTTCTCGTCCCACCCACATTTGAACTCATAGATTGCAATAAAGTATGAACTTGAAGAGTAATATGCGGCTTCTGTGGCAAAACAGAAGTTTTAGAATCCGAACACTGAGTGAGCCTTGGTCTCAAGCTAGCGACTTACGACCGAACTGAACTTCTGGAATATGTGCTTGTTTCTATAAAAACAAGCAGGAAGTAGGGCTGGCAGCAACAACTTTTCTGCATTAAACCATAACATGATTTGAATGACCACTTTGTTTGTTTCTTTGTGACACATGCATGACATCCTCGCTGATGCAGAGTTGTAGAAACAAATTTCGAACAGGATCTTAATCGCGACTTTACTTTGCTTGGAGTTCCTTTCACTTCATTATGGCCAAGTGCAGCGTGGATCAAGTTTGTGGGTTCTGCGTTGTAGCTTTGGCAAATAAAACAGAGCCATTATATTGACTACTCAGTGGTCAGCGGTGGAACTGCCACAAAGCTTCAAACTTTGCAACTGATCTTTGCACTAGATGAAATATGTAAAAATGTCAAAGTTGCGTCGCTAACTATTCATCTTTGATCGCTTTTATCTAGACCATCAAATAAATGATGAAACATTCACAACTTCAACAGTTTTACTGCAGATCTGCTTCAACAGTGCCAACAGTTTATCAAATGGCAACAGAAGTAGCCAAGCGAATACCGAATCCTATGGTGGCAGAGGTGAAACGAGGAAGGAAAACTGTTTATGACACTTGGTGGGTTGCTACTCCTAATATATGCAGATATTCCTGAGTTCATCATTCGAGATTTTTTTGTACATCAGTAACAAAATTATGCAGATCATTTTGGGAGAATTGGAGTAGAACTATTTGTAAAATTTCATCAGGGGCGTTGACGATATACTCTTTTTCGCATTCCGCTCATCGGACAAGGCGACTCTAAAATGAAAGACTGGAAAGAAAGCACAGGCGATAACATTTTTCAGGATCAAAACATTCCCAAATGAGATAGAATTCAGACCGGACGCACCTAAAATGCCCGTCCCGGGTGCAGGCAGTGATCATGCGGCATTCCTCAATTTCCTCGGCATCCCTGTCGTCGATTTCACATACCGGTAAACTTTTAGCTTCATATTATTTGTTGCTAATATATTTCTACCCTTCTTCTCACTTCTAGAAGGATACGTGAGGTACTTTTCAAGCTTTTCTGACCTGTCTTTGAACTTATTTGATTCAACATATGCTGATACTAAGGCTCTAGATCTAAAGAGAATATGTGCTGAACTTGAAAGGATAGCATACAAACTCGCTCATCGGACACCTTTGTGTCCGATTTTCGTCGCCAAGCGCTTTTCTTTTCATTCGAATCTACCGAGCGGTTGAATTTTATTTCAAATTTATGAAATTCTCATTTCAGTGGATCAGATAAATTTGCATCTGAGAAATCAAAAGGCTGTCGAATTTAAATTCATTCGGAATTCGATCGTACTCAATTGGAGCCTATATTTTTTTCAGTCGAATAGTAGCATTGAAGTAACGGAACACCTGTCGAAAAAGTGCATTTTCTGGTCATGAATAGATCACCTTTGTATCCTGAATGTCTCATATTTCTTGCCTCACGTTACGGAGATATTCATTTCAGAAACGCGACAACCTATGACAACTATCCTCTCTATCATTCGCTCTATGAGACGCCATTTGTGAATGAACACATCTTCGATACCAATAATCTTGCAGTAAGCAATACAGCAATATTTCATCGTGTAATTCATGAAAGAATTTACAATGATATTTGGTTGATATCTTTACAAAAGAATATCTGATTCCATCATATGGCTATTCATCGATGTACTAAGCTTTATTTGCATCGTGATTGTTGAAGCAAGGATTTTATCTCCCTCTATTCAAGAAATCGCAAGGTCGGAATTAGAAACAAATTCACCTCATCACCATTTGTCCACAATGCATACTGAACTGAAATGGGAGAATAAAGCCTCCTCTATGTACCGTTGTTGACTACATCTCTCATCGCAAGAATCCGCCAACATACTGGCTAATGCCACTCGTTATTCTTTGCTTCTAATCTAGCACGACTTCAGGTTCACGTTGCAGTCGGTCAGTATTGGGCTGAACTGGCAAGAGAATTTACCGATTCAGCCGTGCTTCCACTCAACATTAGCGATCTTGCCAATAGCCTCCTTAGAATTTACATACCAGAATTGAAGAAGGCGATGGAACAACTAAAATATCGAGCCGAAGAAATCAGAGACGCCAGAGAACAACTCAGTCGATTGATCAAAAACTGCCAGGTGTACAAAAGAACTTCCTGATATCTAGCTGTTTATGTCTCAGAGGCAAGGAATAATATACCTGAATACCTCAGTCGACATTGCAGGATAGGTTCGACGTCAAAAGACAACACTCTTGAGATGTAGGTATTTTCGAGTTTAAGTTAGGGGTATTTGCGCAGCGAGATAAACAGAATCGCTGCCCTACAAAGTGCTACAGAAGGGGGTGACTTACAAAATGTGAGGACCAGTGCTCAGTTTGTTAGGGTAATACACTGGATAACATGAAGGAGAAATTAGCGGTTGAGATGCTGCAGCATCATTTCTGCTTGTTCCTAAGCGTAGGCTAATGGACGTATTTTATCGTCGACTGAGAGTATTGCTACTTGAGTGAGTGGAATCCTCGCTGAAATATTCAAATTTGTCACCGAGTGGACGGTTCACATCTCCATTAACAGTCGGTTTGAATATAGAAATAGGTCGCTGATGAACGATCGTATCGCTAAATGATTTTTGACGGAAAATTCACATGACGCCAATCAATGAACTTAATTTCAAGTTCGTATTTTCAATGGGCCACCAGTCGAAAGTTCTTGCCAGTAATTAATCTAGAACGAACAAAAAGTGGAACATTTGTGGAAACAGCGAGTGAGGAAAAATCTCCACTATGAAGGGTGGATCTTGTATGTTCATGGGATCTTCGTTTTGCTTAACGGACATCTCCACAGAAGAAACTCACCGTAGATTGGAAGTACGAGAACGAGTAAAATCTAAAATGAAAACTTATATTGTGGTTGATGTTATTATGCGTTGTGTTCCAATTCCAGTTAACAGAGCAGTTTGCTAAGATTTGACAGTTACTGTGAGCTAAAGGTCAATTAATATTGCAATTCACAGAATTCAACCAGCCACATCTTAGGAGTTCCTCCGTCGTGCAGAAGCATTCAGTTTGGTGATCAGGCAAGCGCTGCACAATTTCGCAATAAATCCGTTCGATTCAAGACGCATATCGCTGGTCAACGATCGCATTATGGGTGTCGATCGTTGCTTTGTAAATCCGCGAGGTCTTCCGAGACAACCATCTGAGCGGCACGTACTATTTAGCACAAGTGATAGGGATTCGTATACAGGAAGAGTTATGGCCGCCATCTATGATCAGGTGAGAACAATTTGAGGTGAAATTATGACATGTAACTCTATATGATATATGCCTTTAAAGAAGAGCAGAAGAAGCCGCAAAGGAATTTCAAACGTTTTTTTACACATGCGAGAGCCCGTGATAACCGTCTTCAAACGAGATCTCAGAAACTGTGGGAAGCGTTAGCTGTTGAAGGGAGCGCATCAACAGATTTTCGATGGTAGTGAGTCTTCCACTAGGTGCTGCATTGAATGGTTATGCCTGTGCCAAGTTCCCGGTCTGCGACGCATCTCAATATTTTGAATCATCTCCACTATTTCTCGAAGATTCGTATCACTAGAAAAGAACAAAAGGAAGAAAGGGAACTCATCTGGAAATACTTGGGTTACGCCATTTGTGGCTCCCTTCTGCAAATGAAATGTTCACGCTGGGCACCAGTAATGCCAACAGATCGCTCCGCACTGCTTTCGTTCGGGTGGTTGCTGTATGCCCTTTGATTCATATTTGCTTCCGCTTTTCACTGACGCCATCGAGTTGCATTAAATGCATGCTTAATGACATGCATGACATTTGCCCTACGCTCACTTCCGATGTTAAGAGGCACCGTTGCGCTGTGCTACATAGGGGATTCATGCCTAGCGACATGTACACACTTTGAGGCCCCTCTATTTTCGCTATTCAGTGCCGTCACCATCGCTCTGAAAAAAAAAAAAAAAAAACATGGTGCACCAAAATCACGGATTAAGCGACCCCAACAAGAAATTCTTGTGGCTGACAACGTCGGCAAGTCCCCACGGCACCAAACAGTTTATTATCTATGCTTGTCGTCGTTCTACATTGTTTCTGGTCGTTGGGTACATAGCACCCAATTGCATAGACAAAGACGGTGACAAAAAGGAAAGACTGCCTCTGACTAGAAGTTAATCCTCCGCTTACGCCTGTACAGAGCATCTTAGGAACTGAACATTGTCAACGCAGTTTATATTTACTTAAGGAACTACGTACTTATCTACGGGAGCAGTTGGGTAATGTGAGGTGACTTTGGCTCGAAATACCTATGTAATGCTTTCGAGAGAGTTCTCATCCAGGTGTTGAGTGATAGACGGAAACTGTTAGTGGAGATGCTGAAAGCTTTGTTTCACTTAAAGATCCGAGTAATGTAGCTCATCGCACAGACATTTGATGCGGTTGCAAAATCGCCACATGTCAGTCACGTGCGTTATTTAAGTGCAGCCAAAAGTCATATTCTCAACATACTACTATAGAAATGTTGACTTGCACATTAGCATTCGTAAATTTGGCCTAGTTCCTTTACAAACTTATCAGTTCGCAGTGCACCTTCAAAACGGAATCTTCCACTGTTCCTATAAAATTCGAAATAAATGCGTCGCCACGTTGACTTGAAGTACAAATTTGAGTTGGCGCAATGTCCGCGATGTTGCCGTAGCTGAAAATTGCAATAAATGTCGTGTTTTAACAAAGACTTGAGGCAAACATTCAAACACATTCTACCAGTCGGAGCGCGATAATTCGGATTACAAGCATAGCGGAATCCACTAGAATACGCAGATGTCCTTATAGAGAAATTGACACTCTTCACTGTTACCCGAACGAAGCCCACATTACTAGCTATTATATTCGTTGAATGAGAAAGATGAATGAGTGACCGACCAGATAAGTGTCATTAAACTACACAAAAAAATTGCCTCCTGAAAAGAGACAAAGAAACGAATTAGTAGCGATGCAGCGATGAGCTGCATTTTACGTGGTCATTATTTGCTCTGATTTCACTTAACTCTTTCCAGATCGACGCTTTTATCGAATCAAAAACACATCGAGAACGTCAAGTGGCTGCGCGGAATCTTGCAGCGGAAATTTCGGTTGTGCAATATGCGGTGCAATGTGCCTCGAATACTATTGCGGAAACAGTTTAGCATAGTGGCAACAAACTGATAATCGCGAAACCCCTCATGAGGGCAAATTTAAGCGCGATATGACGAATGGTTGATGTTCTCTCGTTTCAGGAATGTATTTAATGTTCAGTTGTCTTCATCGCTTATTCACTTGATTCTGTTCGTTGCCTAAAGTCGCTGATTGGTTGTTGATTGATAGCAAGCTTGCATGCTTCATTTAACGGATTTTTATAATCTATGCATATAGGAATGAGCTTGAACGATGAAAGGAAAAAAAACGGAAGTTTATCTAACGTTCTCGAAAGTGGAGACGGGTATAACGAAGTTTTTGCGATTTGGCTAAACCGTTCAACAAACGCGTTCGTTATTAATCAATTTATTTCGTTTCAATTGCAGACAGCAGTTCACTTTGATGACGTCGAGTTCATTGCTGCAGAATTAGCCGGATGGGTTTATTTCATTTGATGCTCTCTCTGTAGTTTGTTTACCATCACATCTGCTCGGAACACATTCAAGTGCTCATGTGGGAGGCAATTTGAGAAAACGAACACAAATAAAGACATTTTTATGCACAATTGAGCACTAAGCAACGCTTAAAAATATGCTCTCTTGCAGTTAATATGGTCTGTATTTGAGTGCCTTCAATGTTGTATAGAAAATATTGTGCATTTTTTAATAATGGATTTCTTATATGATCATAAAGCTTCAGAATTATTTGTTTGGAAGCGTTGTGAGCAGATGCAATGAACGCTTTCATAAGTCAGGTGAAACTGAGTCATAAAACGCTCCCTATAAAATCTTCGACCGAGCGATAGTAAAAAATCCATTTCGATCCAGAGATAGTATCTCAACGAGAACGGTAAGAATGCCCCGCTTTCTCTTCCCGTTTGGCCCACATCCTATACTTTGCACTGTCCTAACTATGCAAAAAGTGCAATGCGTGGTTATGCGGCATAACACTTCAGTCATTCTTATACACATTCACATGTTTAGTCACGAATAATTCACTACGCATGAAATCATGAAAGTCGTCGGTGGGCTAGGAATGTCAACATTTTGAGGCGACGACATTTTGAGCATGCGAATTCCACGTGTTATGCGAACATCTCTGGCAAGGTGAGACAGTGGCAGCATGAAACAAGACATCACAATTTTGATTCAGCAAAGTCGCCGTAGTCACCTCCTTCTAGCCTGAAAGCCGTTATGCTGGATTTCAAGAAGAAATAGACACTTTTGTGGCACTAAAAAAGGTTGAACAGAATTATTTCTTTGACTGCATCTTCCATGACACAAGTCACTTTGTATCTGTATCGCACTCCACGAATCACTGCACATCCCTTCCGTGCCCATATCTTCTCTCTCTCCTGCTCCCCCTACCTCTCCCTCTCCTGCTCCCTCTACCCCTCCCTCCCCAAAACGTACACATAACACAATTACCCAAATTTTCCATAGATTCGTCACTTACAGCACCGATATTTAAGGATGGAAATCTTGTGGGCGAGAGCTCCGTGGGTAGAAGAGAAAGAGGTGCACTGTGCTTGGTACAGAGCACTACGGTCCTCCGATTTGACGAACCAAACCGCCACTCGGAGGGGGGAAATTTTATTCTTATGGAGCCCGCCCAAGGAGGATCTAGTGTTCTCAAAGTCTCCCACGAAGTTGGCGGGTATAAGAAGGAGAAGGTGGTCGCGAGGGATAGAGAGTCCGCAAATGCTTCCTTCTTAAAATTGTTCATGCTACTGCGCTATGTCGTGCTTGCCTACAAGCCGCGGTGGACTAGCGATACTCAAAAATTTGCGTGTTTGGTGTATCATAACGTTCGAGCGTCGCTCGTAACTGCGACTGAAGTCTTAAAGACGACGGGGTGCACAGCGCTCGGCGGGATGCATGAACAAAAGCCAGCAATGTTCTTTGCTGTGCGGCTTCCACTGCGAATGAACATTCGAGAGATCTGTACTCAGAACTGCTCAAGCGACTGCCTCTCTACCCATAGAAATTCCTATGGAATGTCGAAAATTCATTTTTTCTTGGCCCAGTGCAAAAGCCGAGGTTGATCATATGTAAACGAGGGAACTTGAACCTACAACATATAGCGTCAAATTTTCGTTCAATTCATCTTGCAAGAAAGTTGATGCAACCAGCACAATGAGCGCAGCCACTTGAAGACACATATATTCATCGTACGCACCGCAAGAAAGTACTTTCGACTATCATTTCTGATGAAAATGCATGACCGCCTGGTCGTGAAACTGCCAAGGATCACGCTTTACTGGGTGAAGTAGAAGTCTGAGGACTGAGATCACTTGAAACTATTCTGTGTTAATCGACCTCAAGTTGTTTCACTGAGCTACGGCAACGCGCTACCTTAGCCAAAAAGATGTAGAACGTTATGGAAATTTTGTACTTTCAAATAGATCCTTAAATCTACTAAATTTCTAATCCCTTCCAACACTAGTTACTTTTTGGAATTCCTGAAATTGCAAATAACTATCTTCCTGAACTCGATGGCAAGGAGACAGACTGGAATTACCCGTGTGTCACTCGAGTAGTAATATTGTTCTTCATATAGGCCTCATCGGTGGCGCACAGCGATATGCGCCATGAAGTTTTGTTTAATGTTTCCAACAACATCATCGCTTCAGAAACGCCATTTTCAGTCGTGTTAGGTCCATTGCCTATTCCACTAGGAACGTTATGTAGGAATAACCTCTTGTATGTATACCTGAAAACCATCCGTGAACAACGCATATAAGGCGGTGTGCATTTTCAGTTCCGTGAGGCTCTTGGGGAGGCTACAGGAATGAGAAAGCCTTGGGTTGATTTAAGCACTATTTTTACCTACCTAGTGTTCTCGCGCTTTATCATATTCATACAAAACTGCAGCGGGTTAGCTATTCCGCAGAAATTTCGTTCTTGTCATATATTCATCTTGGAATTCAACAGATGTAGTTGAACTGCAAAGAATGTTTGCATCAGAGATGTTGGCCTGAAGAGTTCAGTATATTTCAGTTTTCAAAGCTGCTTGCTAATGGACAGCTTTATCTCCAAGGATAATGCAAGAAATGACTATTATTCGAATAAATTAGCTGCACTGATGCAAAACAATGATGAGAGGGGACGCAGGTTACGAGTAGAGACCACTTTTTATACAAAAATATAGAAACGTGACAATAAAACGAAGCCGAGGCTGTTAGCGAGATGTAGGGCTCTGCAAGATGGCAAATCGACATGTTATATCACGATTCTTCGAGCTTTTCGTGGCAACTTTATAAAGTGTCTGAGAAATACTCGAGGTGTGATGAGAATCTGAGCAAAGTGGCAGAGGTTCTGCTCAGCCACCAGCCGACTTCTGAAATGAGAACCAATTCGTAGTACCAGACCACGTTCGTGCAAACATCTGCAGTTTCCGCAGTGTCATTGTAATCGATGGAAATAGAACGGCCATCCAGCGCGACAACACCAACAGTGGCCGATGAGTACTAGAAAGGCATGACTAACTAACTATAGGTTATCGCCTTTGCTTATTCCAAAGCAGTACTTGAAGCGCAGAGAATGAGAACGTTTCATGTCGCAGAATTTGCAATCGGAATGTGACGAAAGTGGTTCACATTTATTGGGCTCGTTCGATATCAAATAACGAAACCCTCCCATTCGCAATGTTCTTTGCGATAACGACAACTCCCATTTCGAGCTTTAGCCTTGAGGTTGTCGTGATGGAGGAGAGTACAGATTATGAATCTTTCCATGTGATCGGAGGCATTTCATTATGCTTTAGGTAACCTTCAAGGCGGTCAAGTTGATTATATTCAAACTCACAAAATCTCCAATTCGATAAAGTATATCATTGCACAATTCATTGAATTTTGGTACCTTGTAAAATGGAATTGCTCAGATACCGCTCAGATCTCTGATGAATTGCTTCGAAAATTTCAGACGTTGGGAGGAAGCAAATTGTGCCACAGTAGTCCGGAAGTGATAATCAATTGGCAGCTTCAGTTCGCGAAGTTTCAACTGATAACAGCTTTTACAGTTGTGACCGAACATTGTTTCCCCTATTGCTCGAACTTCTGGAATTGAACGTGAGTTGAACGTGGCTTGCGTAAATGACTAATTTCCCAAGAGACAGCACATTTACGAGGCCTAAAAGATGAAAAGTCAGATGGGGATGGTAAGCAGAGGATGGAGTTTGTGGAGTTCACATAGTGATGGTATTCCCTTGAGTTGTACCGTTCAGGCAGACTTCCATTTTGGGCCTCTCTAAATGTCATATTGGATGACTTTCTCTTTGGCGAGAATCATTTTATATATGATTGTGATTGAATGAGTTTGTGTTGGAAGGCTTCTGAAATGATAAAAACGTGGCTGCTCGATTCTCCTGCATTACGAAGTTATATGCGAACGAAAGGTTCGAAGATTTTCGACACGCAAGCAGCTGCAATATTGGCCTGTAATTTGACGCCTTCTTCGTGTTGCCTTTGTCTTTGAATAGGATGGCGACGTTTGCAGGGTTCCATTTTGCGGACTGCTTTTCCGTTGAAGCTATTCAATTGAAAAGACAGTGCAGTTCTGACATGAACTGACTTCACCGTTTCATCCGTAATTTTACCAAATTCTGCTAATTTGGTCGACTAAATGTGGATGAAGGTCTGTCTACAATGCTGACATTGCGCCCGTCCAGCATCAGACTCTCTCATCTTCCCTTTGATTTTGTGACTGTGTCAATTACATGAGCGTTTTCTCTTTTTCAAAAATTTGTTCTTTCTTTACTAACACCTGTACATCAGGTTCCCCTACAGCTTATACTGCTTCAACACACTGCTTCACGGAGTTTCCTAAAGCTGTAGCGGTTCTGCGAAGAACGTATTTCGGCTTGTGAAGAAAAGATCGGCTTTTTAGCACCGCTGATAGAGCTGAGGAACTCCACAGCCACTCCTGTTGCACCGAGAGGGAGCTGGTTGTAGGAAATTCCTTGCGGAGATAAAGGATTTTTGGAACGCGGGGACCCGGTGATTCAAGACCAGTGAATCGCCTTCGTGAGCAGGAGGCGACGGCAACGAGAGATGGAGGAACGGGGGGGGGGGGGGGGGGGGGAGGGTAGCTCCAAACTCCAAACACTTATGCGAACTGAGTTCACCAGCCTCTGTAACATACAAATACAAGGAGAGATAGCTGAACAGACAGCGAACGGGGAGAGATGAACCGAATGATGGGTAATGTGCATTAACGATACTGGCAGAAGGCAGTCTGGGTTCATAAAGCACGAACCTGGAAACTATGCAGAGCAGTGTTTGTGGTGCGACACTTTTTGGTTGGCTGGAATTAATGTCCCCTTCGACGTCGGGAAAGGGCAAATTGAAATATTTCTGCGAATATGATTTCGTAAAAGCTGCACACGATTCCGCAAGAGGAATTCAGATCAGAACTCATAACATCCCAACATTTGGAGGCTAAAAGATTTGAAAGCGATTTCGATAATCGCTCGAGATCCAATGAAGTGGGTCATAAATGGAAATGCAGATCAATGCATGCCAACAAACGTAGATCAATGATCTTCACAGCAACCCACTCGTTACAGTATACTCTCTTCTTTCCGCTTGAAGAAGTGAATTTGATTATCAGAGTTTGAAAAAAATGCCACAATCAATAAGTGCAAGCGCGTTATATAAAATGCAAAGAGCGATCGAATTCCACATTTAAATGCAGCAATGTCGTGAGATCGCATTTGCGCTACCGTTCTTGTGGGGGAAGCAGAAGCCCTAAGGCAACAAGGATCGCACAGTAGCACTGGCACGATCGCCTTAGGCATGCCACTTACAAGATACATCCTGAAGTCAGCATTGACCCCACGATCTTATCGACCAAAAAAGTTAAAAAGCCTACCCGGGATGTGGAAGACTTATTTGCACCCATAGAAGAAATGATATTCTCTTAGCACTTGTCAGAGAGTGAAGAAATTGCACGACCTTGAAAAGACGATAGGGATCCATGTAATGGTGTCCGAGGCCAAGTAATAATTTAAGGCAAAAATATCCCACCAGTTTTTGTATTTCTCACTTTGGAGATTTATATATCTGCGATTTTTACATATAAATGAAAGATCAGTGCAAATAATTCCCGACTCGATGAGATGCAGACCGTCGATGTACACTGAATCTAAGCAAAAACTTCGCTAGTCGTTGAGTTTTTCTAAAAGTTGATGCGAATTTCATGAATAGCGCAGAAAGCTTTCGTTAACTCTGATATATTATCACCTGAGCTTATGCGATTTTCGAAGCTGAATGGTCAAGAAGAGTTCGGGTCATGAGATCGCATTGCCATTTCACCTCTTCAACGAATTCAAAAATCGCGTCCACTCTATTCGATGTGAATAACGACGAATACGATTCAATCGAACTGAATTTTATCAAACATAACGAATAAAACTCCTAAACAGCCGAGAAAATAATATGTATAAAAATTTGTTTTCACTGACAACGACGATGAAATACAATGCGAATGACATCGTAGGGTAGGAAGAAATTATTTCTCTTTTCTCTATTCTCTCTCTTACATTCTCATATTCCAATATAATATTAAAAGAGAAAACATTCGAGAAGCCGAGCAAGCACCGATCATTTGCGCACTTAAGTCACCTCCACAGAGAAGCTGCTCACTCATCGGCAATGACCTCACATGAGATTTGTTTTCTCTTCGTCAAACCTTCCCAGAAATACTCAGCTCGATCTCGGTGACACTCAGCAATACGGTATGATCATGAACAAAGCCGCAGGCAATTACAACTTAACCCAAATTGTGGATGGACCTTCAATGAAAGCGCAGAATATTTTTTGTCACACTGCAGTAAGCGCAAAATATGGTTGAAGTAGCGGAAAATTTATCCACGGTCCCATAGCGATCGAAAATAAATTGTGAAACCCGAAGATGACGAGAGAACTACTCCCGGAGGCAACTGCGAGTGTAACGTGAATTTCTTAAATCTCAGAAAAACAACGCATAAACCCTCTCTCCCTTTTCTTACATATGTGTCTCCAATCACAACTTCAAAGAGTTCAACAACTCCACCTCATACAATGCATAAGAGCAAAACATCCTGTGAACAACAAAAACGATTGCTGTAATACGAGGCTTGTCTTCTGCTCGCTCGCACAGATCAACATCGAACCTACTTGCAACATGCCCAAATGAAATATGATTGACGATGAGACCCGTACAAAAGCGAAACAGCACAAAGCCTCAAGCATAATAAGAACACGATGCCACACTCTCAGCTTCTAAACAGATCAATCATTTATGACAACATAGCACGATGTCGTGATTGCAACTTATCAATAAAACCGCATAATCTCGCTTGCAAAAGAAAATGCAATACTCTAACTGACTTAAACATTGTTCAATGGTGAGAACGAAAGAAAACTATCACTGATGAGACAGAGCCTTCTACTGAAGTCACCTAATGGCTACATGATCAAGCGTGAACGTCATTCTCTCGGTCTTACTTCATCACTCCATTCCTCTCACATAAGATCAATGCTGAATGAAAGTGATCATTTATTTCAAACCACTATGAATGGTGTTCTTTTAGTTCGGATGAAATGCGTACATCATTAGCTAATGTGCAGAATAATTCCTCGCCACTATCAGATGACGCGACGCTTGAAACACATAACCGAAAAATATGCAAAGTATTATAAGTGCTGCCGCAAAAGAAAGAGAATAAAACAGCTGACATGCTGTGGAATTGAACAGATATTTGAGGCAGCTTCGAGCTCTTCATCGGACTGCTGCCACACGACATGGGTAGCGTGACATATCAGCCATTGCAGGTAAGCCAGCTATGAGGCATTATTGAAATCGATAAATTTTTGAGCATTTCGATACTACGAGACAGCTATTTGAAAATTTTACTCGAATTAAATTTGTGACGAGACAAACGATCGGACATGTTTCCAAATTGAGTCTCAACACGAAAATATGGCGACCATTTTCTGGAAGCATTCAATATCGGATTCAAGACAGGTCAATAATGATACCTGCAATAATAATATTAATAAAATAAAACGAATAAGGTCAATAAAAATACAACGTGCGCGCTATGCGTCAGAGAAGTGAGCATTTAAAGAGCTGTATGAAGAGCATAAATGAAAACACAACTTTTGAAAACCGTCTTTTCCGGCCGTAAATGCAATCCATACCTAAGTGGCAACTCGACAGTGCAACTTCTCTGCTCAAGTTAAGGTGTGAACAAATTTAAGCTCTTCCATTCTTGAACTCAACTAAGTCGTTTCTTTAAGCGAACTTTCCGAAGATACACCTTCTCTTCCACCACAGACAGTCTTTCTGTCCCCCCATTGAATTGGATGGAATGAGCGCATATACGGTAGAAAGACGGAGAGATGAGAACGCTGAGATTGCAGAATAGAACCGAGGAACATAACAGCACAATAATCTAACGACGATCACTTCGTTTATGTGAATGAGCAATTTTGGTGCCCGTTAGCGCGACATACCGACAAACACACAACTGTAACCAACAGCCCACACGACTTAGCGCCACCTTTGCTGCCTCAATGATAACACATTCATTAGCAATCGTCCGGATATTGATTTCCGAAAATATTCTTTGGGAACCAAGATATTGCTCAGGTTCAATTACCTCAGACCATTCGTTAAAACCCTTCTTCCAGTTGTCGAGAAGAATGGATTTTACTCAGGTCGAATTCGTTCTCACAAATCAATCAGAGAATACTTCAATGACAGCAGATGGATAAAAACGCAAAAAAGTACACGTTCGGTTTTCGCATCCCGATGATCAGACCAACAACCGAACGAACTGTTCTCCTCTTCACCGAAATTACCATCGAACACCTCAACATGGGTCTTGTGTGGTTAAATTTGACCAATATGACCAATAAAGCTCGAACAAAAAGATTGGCGTGAAAAGGAACGAAAACGCGCAACAGAGAACGAAACGAGCAAAAACGAGGTGACGTGAGGTGACTACTAAGGGCGCGCGAGGTGTCGCGAGGGCCCTATATACCGTATGATTTCTAAATGTTTTGTCATGTAACTCGTAAAACAAACAACAGCAACTAATTGAGGTTCCTCTTGGGTAAGCGTTCGCCATCTTCCGTCATCGGTCTTCGGAGTATTACCGACTCTCGACGGGCGCCGTTGGCTCTGTGTCCTCGACAAGTAGTTCGAAGTTCACCAATCCCAATTTGGCCGTTATATCATGTTCGATATTCTGCGCATATGCACGACACTCCACCAATACGAGTCTGTTTCGAGGCGGATTCTCGAACTTCACCATCGCCTTTAAGACAGCATTTAAACAAATGCACAGGAACATCTCATCTTTGCACTCGCTGACCTCATCAAACGAGTTTAAGAGCACATTTTTCTTGTGTTACTGTTAAATTTTGCAATGCTGCTCAGATTCAGAACACGATGGAGAATTTGATAACCGATGAAAGCATTGACCACAAACGGTTTCGATCTTTCGAAGAATAACGGCTAATACAAGCGTACGCGCTATTTCAGTGATAGCGCACTACTTAGCAGAAAAAATTTGCAAATCCCATCCATTAGCCGCGATATTTTCAGTTGCTAAAAAATGAGTAGCATTTCTTTTAAAACTCGCCCACCACTTACGTGAGTCCTCAAAAAAGACTCAATTTTCTATGATTTGACTGGAGCATTTTTGGAAGGTGATGGATCAATGTGAAATTTGGAATACGAGAATAGCGTATCGCGGACATTCACATCCACCAAGTTTTGCAATCACAGCTTTGGTGGTTAGGTAGTTGAATCTGCACACAAATACATGCATATGACTTGTATACATGCAAATGTATGCACGAACATGACTCCACTATAACGATGCTTTGCAAATTTCCTTAGTGAAGGAAGACAATGGGAGAATCATTTCGTCTATTACTTGTCGTTGCAATAGCAGATAATATAGGATAGGAAGAAGTTACAGGATATAGTCTGTAATGAATAAAAAGAACATCAACGAGCCACAAATAAGTGCTTTGGTGAAGCTCCATGACCACGGCGAGCTGATCGAGTTCGGAAAGAATTCGCCGTTACCTACTAGAGAGGCAAACACCGCTGAAGGAATTTTGTAGTTGAGGGGGAGGCAACGGAAGAGATGATTAGAGGAAGCGAATGAAACGTATAAACATCACATCAAATACCTCCATAAGCTCTGTCATACGAGAATCTCCGCCAAACGCCTTTGACTAGTCCCTAATTTCGCTGCAACGCTTTCAAAGCCCGTATCCCTCCATAGATGACCTAGCGCGCCCGCGCAGATCGATTTGTGGGCCGCTATCGCAACGCGTAGGACGTGATGGCCGTTGGCTGTGACACATGCCCGAGGGCACACATCATCGGGCTGGCTCAATGCGCCGCACTCACACCCAAATCTGAGCTAAGCGAACGACGATGATGATTATATGATGCTTGCTCGCAATCGGACGGGCCACAGACGCCGCGCAGTTTCCGCTTATTATCAGTGAATTGCTGTTGTACACACGGCGCGTGTTCGCAGTCGTGTTAGCTCTAAGTACTGCTGATCCTCCCATCAGTACTTTTTGTGTGCAGCGTTATGCAACTCGCCGATGACACCTTCCACCTGCCCATGCTTTCTTTCATTAGGTCTCACAACTGCATAATAATGGATATGACATTTCGCAGCCGCACGAGGTTTGGAATGAAGCATCGATTGTTTGCCGTGAGGAATGAAAATGACCATCCGCCTTACTGTATGAAAAAAAGTTTGAGGGATTGCACGAAAAATAATGTTCCCAGAAAGGATCATCAGCCATGTCTCGCTATGGCACTTGTGAAATTCACGTTGCCGCACTTCTCCGATCTGCCAAATTTTGACTCTCCACTTTCAAGGTCGAATCGGACGCGAATCGCCGCCTGGGGAATGCTGACCATAAGCCAATTAAACTTGTTCGACGAACTGAATTCGACGGGTTATTCCCTCTCTATCCAACGAACGCAACATTAAGGCATATTTTTCTTTTTCAGTATTGGGTCGTATGACACCTCGCTATCATAACTAGTATTATGCGGATAAAAGACTGATAGTGGATAAGCTCAATGCTTATTTCTGCAAAAATGTGCCAATTACTTCCAGCACGATTGTAAACCACATTATGTTCAATATTCCATGCACGCAACACCTCAATATACAACATAAATAAACACACAATACTTACGATTGGCTGATGGTAATTGGGCATAACTGCGTACGGATAGTATTTGCCATCGATACCGGCCTCGGGTATATAAGTGACTTTACCAATGTGCTCCTTGTCAGGATCATTCTGCAAAAGCACGCTAACTGAACGAAACCGGCAAACACCGAGGTGGACATGTATTCAATGTCTCCAAACCATCACTAGCAGTCATGTTTCCCGAGCATGGTCCCACAAGCATTAGGCACATGCTGCCGAAGGTATCGATAAAAACATCGAGAACTGAGGCGATAAGCATTCCAGCAGGAGGAGGATGAAGGGCATAAGCGCAACATTGGCATCCGAACAAACTAAAGGAAATGAAGATAACGCGCATCAAAGAGGATATGGGAAAACGAGCATTACACGTTCTGCATGAAAAGTGAAGAATTTCGCGCATTCCCATTTCTCTCCGACGAGTCGAACAAAATTTCTGGTCCATTTCGATTTACTCGGACGCAATTTCATCAGAATTTTGAAGCATCAGAATTAGGTCATGTCGCGATCTCCATCATCCCACTATCTTCTGCCAATAATGGATTTCGCCCTCTTTTTTTGCAACAGAACAGCGTTGAAGCATAAGAAATTTATCTGATGAAGCGATACGGTTATGCCCCGAAACATCGAGGCTGACTTCTACTCTGTGCGTGGAAGTGAACCCATGCTCATGTTTTAGTAAGCATTCCGGTATTCAAATTTCCTCTGATGAGTGATCTCAGGAAAAAATGAGTGAGGTGGTCGAAATTCGAAAACTCTCATAAACGGTGCTTGGAATTCATGGGCTAACAGATTCGCTCATACTTCGAAGATTCAAAAGTACTCATCGAGCTTTGTAGATTCATAAATAGTATTGGAACTTCGAGCACTGATAAATGCGACTCGGATTTCGGGGACACAAGTTGAACTCCAAAGACTTCAACAATTTTTCCGTCGGTGACCATCGTCAGGATGTTCGTGATCAATCCACGGCTCGCCATTTGAGAAACTTCTCGATGGTAGATAGGATCTAGGAGTAATCAGCTCGAGGTGCAATTCTATGACAAATGAAATTTGCCCTCCACCCCTCCCCGCGCTATTACCATGACTGAAATGACCGCAGTGTTTACCGTTCCATCACAATAGAGAGTGACGAAGTTTGGCTTGTAACGACCCCTGACTGGCTCAGGCACAGAATCAACAGCATAGTCGATCGGCTTCCATCCAATCAATCGGTTCAGTGATAAAACCACGCAAGGCTTGCCATCTTTGAATCCATAATCGCTGGTTGCTCCACAACCGGCATCATTGAACGGTTTCAGATCAAAGCGACATGACTGCAATTGCTTTTCTACTGTTATCCGCTACCGACAACTCAGCATGAAGAAAGAAACCAGTTCCAATATTGATTGTCCACTAGACTGAGGAAAGAGCAATAAAGGTCAGCCTACATTACTATACATTACATGTAGTTCATTCCACGGCACATTCCACCTTGATTCCGAGTAATGCAGAGGCGATATGAGGCTTTACTTTTTTCCATTATTATTTTTGCGGCAACAGCATCGCGGACTGAAGGAGGAAGCTGCGTGGGCTACAATTAGAAAACACCTTGCAAAGGAAGAAGCAATATTCCAGGCCACCCCAGCTCACCGGTTGTCGGAAAATTCTCCACTACCTCGAAAGTGTATTTGTGTAGCCTCAGTTCCTTGAGCAAAAGACTAATTATTTGGGCATAGAATGCTGTCCTTAGACTGAAGTAGTACCCTCAGAGCAAAACAGCCTTCGCAATTATTCCCTCTGATAGTGAGATACTCCTTCCCCAAGATTTCTGTTCGAATGCAGCCTAGTGCACTGAAATACTGAAGGGGAGTGGGCGCAAACGCAAAACAGCTTTTCATGTCTGCGTGATGCCACTTTGCTCCCGCGTGGAGTTTTGTGCGTTGAAAATCCTCAACCAAGAAGATTACTATTCGAGGTCCGCGGGAATGAAGGGTTAGAATACGCTTGCTTTTATCAGCACACCATTGCATCAGCACACCACTGTTTATGCACGCCATTGCAACATGTCGTATATACGAAGAACTGCGGTGGATTAGCAATTTTTGAAGAATTGAGCTTTTGACGCAGTAGTGCTTTTCAACGTAGCACATTTAACACAGTAGCTGCGGGTGAAGCAAAAAATGTGCGTTTCCACCGTAAAGAGTGGTGGCCGTGGTTAGGCGCATAAGAAGCAGACCATAACCCCCAATATGTGCTGTCGCTTTTGAATGAATGTCAAGGAGAGAAGAGCATCTGTTCAGGAAATCTCCCCTGAGCGGATAGAATTTCGTCCAGGTTGCTTAAAGTTCATTTTTTTCTACCCACCAGCGCAAATGCACACATTTATCAGGAGTTTAAACTATCCATCAGATCATCCGAGCAATCAACCAACGTTGCTTGGAAAATTTTTGAAATATTTTGTGCAGTGCGCTGTACCCGCGTGGCTACACAGTCCCCTTAGTTAAGAAAACGACGAAGCTGCTGCGATTACCATAATAAGCGCATCCGTTTGAAGCACAGATAGGCTTACCGGGTCCGCTGCACGAAAATGTTCTCTGGACGCTCATTTACCACCAAAATAGATGGACATCTGACTGGGGCCAGGTATCCTCATAGTAGTGCAGTTTTGTTTATTGTTTTCAACATAACTGTGCCAGGTCCATTGCACGTTTCATCTTGAACGTTTTGTGATTTATTGGCATTACATTGTGTATATACAAGCAAAAATGCTTCGTGAACGATGCAGCAAATATAAAGAGGTCTGAAGTTTAGTTCGTTCGAGTTGACGATTTGGTTGGTGATGTTGATGGAATGGCTATTCAAGAACAGTTCAATGTGACGACGAGGGGACTCTGATAGTGCTGTATTGTATTTGAATTGTGCTAATGCTGTATTATTTTCAAATAAGCGGGCCGCTGTGATGCAGAACAGCGATGAGGGCTAGTCGCCGAGCATAATTTTTGCTATGAAAATGATAAAAAAGTGCAAGCAGCAATAAACGCAAGGATGCAGGCGGAATGTAGAGTAACATCTCGACACAATACTTCAAAACGACATCTATATTCGATCGCTGTAAAGGATACTATAGCTTATATATCCTTTGTGATAGGACGTAATGAGCACAATTTGAGAAATTTTGCTGATGGTTAAGTAAAATATTATATAATTTACGAATGTTTGGACTCGACGAACTAAATAACTGCATCATTTTCGTAGGCTTCCTGCCTTGTAGCATAGTTCCGCATGGGCTAGGAACCTTCCGAGATTGTGGATATGTGGTTTTCGAAAGGTGAACTATTTCGTGGCGGAAAAGAGGGAAAACTGGGCGGCAGCGAATGGCGTCTTGTGTTGCCCTGCAGCGATAACTTTCCTTCTTCTGTTACTATTTGACTTACACAGGTTTCGATTTTCTGTCTCCTCAGATGACTACTTTTTACGCCGGAGATGTTCCTTTGAAAGAGGTTTCTCATTAGCTGGAGGATGACACGTGGCTTGACGGTGTCCAGTCGTTCTTGGTGCCTGACTGAATGACGTTTCTTCGTCTATAAGGTTGATTCTACCTGTGATCCGGATTGAGTGAGTCTCTGTTGAAGAGTTTTGTGCAGAGTATGCTGAATGTGTGACATTTTCGGCTTAACTGCAGTATGAAGTTGTACACAAAGAAAAAGTTCAGAGTTTCGACACGCAAAGAAGTTGTGGTACATAATTTGACACCGTTGTCTTTGTATATGATGGCCATATATGCAATTTGCCAATTATCACAATCCTCCACTCTGAAATGATTCAGCAAATCATCGTTCCGCCA
>JAARMF010000698.1:25639-41578 GCA_022844705.1 Toxascaris leonina | reverse complement strand
CCCCCCCCTCTCCCTTCTGAATGAATGAAAACACTATAGAAACCTAAATTTTGGCTAGGTCAAGCAGAGTTCAACTATCGAATTTATCGAATCACCTCTAAACCTCGTAACGCTAAATGGAGTAGCATAAGTATTGTGTGGCATTTTGAAGTTTTTAGAATTTTTTATAAGCGGGGGAATCTGAGTCCGCCATAGAAGTGGAAGAAAATCTGAAAAGCGGTCATCATCTAAAATTTGAGTCGTTTAACGTTTGATGTATCAATTCTTTTTGAATAGCTGATAATATAAATGATAACAATATAAATGATAATAACAATGATAATAATAATAATAACAATGATAATAATAATAATAATAATATTAATATTAATAATAATAACAATAATAATAATAATAATAATAATAATAATAATAATAACAATAATAATAATAATAATAATAATAATAATAATAATAAATGTAGGAATTAAATCGCCGAAATACTCTGTCGATCTCTACCATGACCTTATCAGATCCATTAGAAAGAAATAGTATCACAAAAAGAAGTAGAAGGAGAGAGAGAGATAGTTTCACATAAATCTTTTTGGCTTTCAATAAATCATTCATATAAAATACCTCTAAATATTGCTGAATAAGAAGTTTCTTGGTAACTGAGATGTATAAATCTCCCAGAAAAAAATCATTTCATTGAGACGAAAATAATTACTTAAGGGGAGATTACAATGCCGAATCACCAAGAAAAGAAAACTTTTCGCCGATTATTTACTGCATTATTTACTCATAAAATAGACTCTATATTGAGAGAGTAGAAGATGAAAGCAATGAATTTATCACTCAATTTAGATATCATTTCAAGAAAGAATGCGATTGAAATTTATGCCAACTTCCCCAATCATTATCGTGGATTCTAGCTTCCAAAGGTTTCCTCTTCTTTGAGAGTATCATTGAGATATATTAATGCCTTTTATGAATATCATCAATTCAGCTTTGAGGAATATTTCCCTTACAGATGTGGGATTATGAAGAAGATATGATTAGGAGATATGAGTTGTACTGCTTAGCGATCGAATAGAATACATCCGGATAGGACGGATTTCTGAATCTTTAGTGGAATAATGATGACTTTAATTGTAAAATAGAAAACAATTTCCCTATCCTATATGAGATTTTTTCTGCGGTATTGCAGATTTNNNCTTCAACTAATGAAGATATTAGATGCATCAAGAGCTCTTCAATACGCTTGAAAATGCTCCGAAGAACTAGAATGAAAAAAAAAACACATGTTCTCCCACGAGCATACATCATATAGACGACTATCACCTGTACTTTACCTATATTAATATGTGTTAGAAAGTGGTAATTTAGGCAGGTGTCTGCATACTTTATACTATAGCTAGAGTGTTATATACCGTGCATATGGTGTAATTTAAGCGGTATAAACCAAAAACGTGCGAGTCTACCTTGGGTCCAACACAAAGTCATATCTAGAGTGAGTGGATTAAATGAATTTCGTTTTTCATCTATAGTTCGTTGTGAAGTCGGATGCCTCTCGTAATGATGTGTGTTTAATTTCATAGATGAATGAAATTTTACTGCATATGTCGCAATAACAAATAATAATAAAAAAAACTACAGCAATGATAAGTGATAGAAATCATCTATTATCGATTGATTACGAAAAAAAAACCTCAATAAATCAATCAATAAATAAAATGAAGCACATTTAAATATCACAGCTCATTTGATATATCATTACGACGTAAACAATTATGCATAAATAATGCTCGTAAACGAGTTATTGATTCGGCGATTAATTCAATAAATAGAGGATTCAATAGCGCATATAAAATTGGATTCGATACATTATTTGTCATTGCAACGCTGAAAATATTTTTTATTTTTTATCAATTTTAGTAATATTATTATTTAATGAATGAAAATAAATATGTCAAATTAAAGGCACTTTTTTAGCGATTCAAAAAAATGGAAAAAAAATCAACGATATCTGAGAGGGAATATTGTCAAGATATGTGATTGTGATATGTACTTGAAGTTTTTACGGGTAATTTATGGAATTCAGAAGCAAATTTATTAGGGAATATTTGAATTCGAGGAATTGATTTGAAAAAAAAAATATTTTTTTTCGCGAAAAGATTACAAATGCAAATGCAATAAAATATACGAGAATGTTGGAAAGTAATGAATGCCCCCTTCGATGTTAAACTCTTCTATAATATGATTATATAACTAATTCGAGTTCTGCTGATTATAAGCCACATTTGAATGCAATAGACAGTGGGCCACGAACGATATTATTTGGTTAGCAATTTTAAAGACTATTTAGCTAAAGCCATTCATTGATGGTGTGAAAAACGAAAAATACGATCATCGATAGATCACTTTGAGTATTCGCTGAGTGCTCTCTCTCTCTCTCTCTCTCTCTCTCTCTCTCTCTCTCTCTCTCTCTTATCCACCATACACACATCAATAAAAGCCCATTTACAGGATGGAAAAGCAATTTCTGGAAAGCTGAACGATGTTGAGCGATCAAAGACGTTTCATCCAAAAATAGTGTCATTTGAAAATATATATATCTAAATATTTCAACCAATGAAGGCTTCATTTCCACTGCAACTTTAGCTTGACCTCTCGTATTTCAACTATTGAAGGCTTCATTTCCACTACAACTTTAGCTTGACCTCTCGTATTTCAACTATTGAAGGCTTCATTCCCATTACAACTTTAGCCTGACCTCTTGAAGTACCATTATGAATTAAGCGGAAAATGGAAAAGGAAAAACAACTTTTGACGGGAAATTAGTTTGACTTCGTAATAAAAAGAAAATATTAACTAACCAATGCGTAAAAAGATTAATGAGATAAATAATATTCACACCATCATCTCTTTCGAATATTCGCTCATCGAATTCCATCAACAGTGAGACAATATTGTGCGGTAACCATGCGATAGCAAACATCACCACCATACTCACTAATAAGATTGTATTACGACGAGCATTTGCAACTAATTCACATCGAAGTCGATCCTAAAATTTCGCTCCTTCAAAATTGCCTTCCAGGGAATGATTATTTTCTCTTGGAGCCTGCGAGGAAAATCGGCTCTCTTTGGATTGCTCTCTGTGAGATTAGTTCGAAGTGTGACACCTATATCTTTACTTCTTAAAGCATAACCTGAAATTAAATTCTGCACAGCCATTTTAATTAATNAATTTCTGAAAAAAAGTTCAAATCCATTGAAATTTTGTTTGAACCTTCTAAGTTATAGAAATCCAAGAGGGATAAATTTGCTCTGTTTGCGATAACAACTTTGCAGAGAGGGAGAGAGATTTTTATTAGAAATGACCTGCGATACCAAATTTTTCTAAATATTTTGTCCGTTCAAATGAAAAATCGGAAGCAATAATAGGTCTAAGAAATGCGACCTGAAATTCTTTAGTATCTTTCTCTGGTATCGCATGACTCTCGACATGATTCGGTGTACAAGCCAGTGCAGATGCCAAAACTACCGATCGTTCTTTTATTTGCCTGAAATAAAAATACGCTGTAAAAGTAGCCATCTTCAATAATATCTGCAAAAAATTAAGGAGCTAGATGGGATGGAGNGTTATTGTCGGCTGATTCGATGCGATACATTCTCCTCCATTCTGTCCACTTGACTGATCAATTCCAAGAGTTTTCAACAGCAAAAAGAAAAGTGGAATGACGTTTCTCTATTTTCCACTAAGTCTATGAAAGATTAATAGTTCTTCGTTAACTCGATTCGTGCAAAATGAACCTCGTTACCTTTCAAAGTTTATAATCTCTTTCAAACTTAATGAATGAAAAGAGAATAGATTCAGAGCGTGAATCTTATACGTCGCAAAAGATCCCAATTTCAAACACTACTGAATAGATAAATGCACATATATGGACAAATATGATGCAAATATGCATCAAAATTGGTAAAGTTCGATGAAATGGGTCTGTTCTTTGGTCTGATCGCTTTACCACCCTCCCATCGTTGAACGACGCTGCAGGTTCACATATACCGCATGGATGCAGATTGTTCTGCGGTTGGATTAAGTTGCATGTATGTTCGTTGCGCATATGCTTGGCCAAATTTATTTGTATAAAACGGAAAACAAGATGCAAAGAAATATGGAGGAATAGTGCAATACGCGAATTACATGAAGTAGAATGAGTGCAATAATATGGGTAAAGATATGAAAACAATCACGCAACTCATCAATCAATTGCTAGAAATTACTTTTATAAAGCAAAATGATTCGGAAATTTTTTTCTGACATCGATCTGTAATTGCTGAATTTTCATTTCCATATGCTTTTTTTTGCAACTTGCAGTTTGCAATTTGCAATTTGCAGCGTGCAACCTGCAATTTGCAATTTGCAATCTGCAGCGTGCAACCTGCAATTTGCAATTTGCAATAATCGAAATGTACGCCTCATCATGCTTTTCGTTCATTGCAAATTTTAAAGAATTTATCGTTGAGTCGTTGCAATATTGAATTTTCTTTTTCGATAATAACTTCCGAATGCTTCATCTCAGTTATTCAAACAAAAAGAAAATCCCACCTTAATGTTGCAAAGAATCCGATTGATCGATCTATTTTCTTATCGGAAAAAAATTGTATTGACGAAAAGTGGTCAAAATGACTCGAAACTAATGATTCATTAGTTTTTCATATAATATCTGCGTGGGATTGTGTGTGGTGATGCTTAATTTGCTCATGCTTTCTACTTGTTTTTAAGACGTGAACGACGCCTTTTTCCGATTTTACTTGGATGAGGAGAAGGAATGGGACTAGTTTTGGTAGCTTAAGCTGTCTGGATGTAGTTGCTGTAGTGTTCTTTGTCGAAGTGGGGAGAGGGGGGGGATTATTACCCCTTGAAGCATTTTTCGCTTTACCGAATATTCCTGAAATATCAAACGTTGTTGCCTTTAAGTTATATTTGAGGTGGAAGGTGGGTGATACCTTCTCGACATTTAGCAACGGGTGGTATAAATGTGGGATTCTTTGTTGCATGACGGGGCAAGTGATTCCCTCAGTAGAAATTGTTCGCCAACTAATTAGTGGAAGTATTAGGCTGATAATCCCCTCAGGGTGATCGCCTCTTGTGTCATCAATGACTTAATCTCCTTTTGAGATATGAGGGAGCATGATGTGAAAATTTGTCATTAGTTTTTCTTTTCTATTCACTTTTTTGAATGGATGATGTCGCTGCGCTTTTTTTTGAGGATTCTTAAGCTTGGCTATTATTTGCGTGATGGGCAAGACTAGATGGTTGACAACCCTCGAACCATCTCTTATCGATTACTTTGTTCATGTACGGACCTAGACCCGCAGTCGTATCGAATTCCACTTTCGTTTGGGTGTGGCCCTCTTATCAGTGATAAGACAACGGTGGCATTTTCTTTGGCCAATAAGTGTGACTGAACTTGGCAACGAAAAGATCTATATGGAAAAGGTTNGACTGAACTTAGAAAAGAAAAGATCTATATGGAAAAAGTGAGATGTCCATATATTTCGCCATGCTTTAGGTGGTTGACGTTGAAACGTTCATTGTCTGCTAGCCTCTTTCCTGTCGTCATTTTGCTCTTATTTTCATGTCGCTGTCTGTTGCTGCCTTAGTGTCATCTTGAACCCAATCTATCTTAGTGTTTCGTGATAATCTTATCAGCCTGATAAGCTGTAAATCAGCTGTTATCAATTTCTGCGTTGGATAGAAATACGAGCACATTGGTCGGTTTGTGATTGTTTTTTAAATCGACGCAGCGTTTTGATCGAGACTTGAGATTGTAGTATCCTTTCTTCTTTGCTAGACAGTATTTAGATGTTAGCATGGCATAGCACTGGAAAGGATGTAGTAATTCTGATTCGATACACATAATCCACTATGGGGATTATAGGCAAAGTTAAGCAATAGTGCAGTGTTTAGTATGCACTGCGCTATTCGTCATGGTTAGTTCATCAGAATGCCTGACGACAGCAAAACGGAGAGAAAGAGATCTGAATTGCAATATGCAGGATGTCGGATGCGCTACTGAATACTGCCACCCCTCCCCTCCTCTTCCCCCCCTTCCCACTTCCACCAACCCCCGAAGGGAATGCTTTATTTCAGAGTCTACGAATGACTCACTTAGACAAGAGATGAACTATATGATCCAGAACAATGGCACAAATGAGGTTAATCTAATATTCTGGAAGTGCTAGAGACATATGAGCATTGAGCATTTATTGGGCTATAATTTGTGCTGATTATGTTTAGCCTTCCATTTTCATCTATTCCTTTTGAAAGCATTTTTCTTGATTTTTTTTTTGTGCGCGTGCATTTTCATTTGTTGGAGGAATGGGGCATCCTGAAGAGGACGGAGGGATTGTATGATCATTGAGCATAAATATAACGAGAATCCATTCATGCTTAGCATTATTAGCACACTTAAACAAACACAAATCTATGCGGCAGTGATTGACGTCATATATGCTTCCTGCAAGCTCATACCACAAATCCCCCCCCATCTAAGAACACTCAGAAATAATGCAATAACATCCGACGCGCTCTTTTTTCCCAGTCCCTGAACAGCATATTCGAACTGTCAGTTAAGCTTCTTGTCGAAACGCTTTGTGAAAATTACCCAATAATTTTTTTTTCAACAGTTTTAAGTCATTGACGAGTGAAGAATGTATCCACACAGAAGCAAGCTATCTCAGAGATATCGGCCTAATCAATCATAAATCCAATTCGCATTGATGTGTGGCCATCTTCACTACTTCAAGAACGCATTCACAATATGATATGTAAGGAATATTTCAGTTGAATGCAAAAAAAAATTGCAAAAAAAAGTTGTTTATCCTGAGATATGCGATATCTGTAGTCAAGTTCAGTTCAATTAAGTGATCTCAATATGGTACATGGAAATAATTTTATATGCATCTATTTGAAATTAAAGGATATATACATTGTTTGACAATTAGATATATGAATGTAATATTCGATTTTGAGTATTCGATTGTAATATTCGATATTCGATTTTGAGTATTCGATTTTGAGTATATGAGCTCATAGATTGATATAAACTCATTGATTGTGCTTATAGAACAGCTTCATATTTACTCGAATTCAGCTGAGAATTAAATTATGCGCTATAAATAAGATCACTCGTTGAATCGATAAAAATAAGTGGATATTTATCATCGCTGACAATAAAAGCATTGATATTGCGCGCTGCTAATAATTTATAAGATTTTTGAAAAGATTTCAAAAAGAAATTTCGGTAAGATATTTTAAGCCGTTAAAAATCGATAAATCAATAAAATCGATATGTAATAAGATCGGAAATCAATAAAATCAATGAATCAATAAAATCGAAATGGGAATCTTAATATAACTTACTTGATTTTTTTTGTTGTCCTTCTTTTGAGTTCATCGAAAATTTTATAATAACATATAAACATTATTATTAATGGTATAATAAATTGTACAATAAAAACGAATATCTGCAAAATAGAATAATATCTAAAATTCTGAATATCGGTGAGGTGAGAAAAAAAGGAAAAGAAAAATATTTAGTGGAATAAAAACTCTTTGCTTCATAAGTAGATTATTTGAACTTTAATATAATAAACATAAATAAACATTGGCTCTATTCGTTTTCCTTTTTGGACCACCTAAATGCAGTTGGAGATTATAAAATCTCGGCTGAAAGGCAAGATCTTTCCCTTTCATCACTTCTTTTGTAAACAATTTTTATCGAAAATATGAGTAAAAAATGTCAGTAAAATGATAGGCTGTGATTAGCTCCTTTAACGACTCCTTTGCTATTTTTTGGCTGCTCCGACTCCTTGGCTATAGCTCTTGCTTCTAAAAAACCGAATTAATAGTTATATTACTCAATTCATCAAGTTATTTGATTGTGTGTGGTCATTCAAGTAGCCGTTCGCATTATTGAGAGACAATAATATGCTTCGAAGGGGATTATATATGAAAAGTTCTTTTGCTATTTGTATATAGAAAAGTGAAAAAGAGACAATTGAACTAGCGTCTTATTTGCTTTTTTTTTTTTTGCTCAAATAATAGATATTTGTTTATTTTCGTCGAATAAATATTCGTGAGTAAAATGAGATCATAATGAACTGTAGAGGAATATTTGCAATGATTGCGAGATCAGCGAACTGCTTTTATGTTTATATTAAGCGCAAAACTACCGTTTGCAATATGAAAACAATGAAATTTTTTTTTTTCTTCTAAGGGATTGTCTAGTTTCGTAGCGCATTCCCATAACGACTCACGCGCTTAAGACTTATGAATAGTGCAAAAATATTAGAATTAGCTCACATTTTCATAAATTCTTGACGTCATGCTTACATTGATGCTTCACCTATATGTGCTTAGCTATCCAATATTTCCACTTGGCTAATCATTGATGCTTGCCTAAATTAGCTATGATGGAAGTGATATACGCACAACGATCATATGTTTTCTCTATGAACGAAAAGCATATTATCGGCAAAAGTTGTCAATGAGTCGGAAAAATTGAGTGAACGCAAAAAAAAAAGGACTTCTCGACATACCGTATATGTTCGTCTTAAACCTGAATCAGGCCATTCTTCGGTGCAAAATTGTCCACAGATACCATCAACAACAATAACATCCATATACATTGCATATGGTAGAGTGAAAACAATTGAAAGTGTCCAAAGAATTACGGTTATCCATTTTGAGCGCTAAAATTGTCGATTGAAAATATTTTCAGGAGATTTATCGAAAATAAAAAAAAAATTTAGCAAAAAAGGAAGGAATATATATGCGATTTTACTAAAATTTCATACTGAACTAGCATAAAAAATTTCAATACAATTCATAAATTCCATCCAATATATTCAAGCGTTATTTGTAGATATATACTTTAAGCAACGAATCTTTTCCATAAATATTCACTTTTCTATTGGACATATTCCATTCAGCCACTTTTACTAAATAAGGCTTTTGATTAGAAGTATAACACAAATAGTGATTATACGATGGGATGATTTCTGTCGTGTTACGCATCTAATGTTGAGGATTTCGCGGCAAATTGCGTTGTCAGTGCAACATTTGTAAGCCTATATATATGGAGGGGCGGGGGGAGAAAGGGAGAGAGAGTTAGCTATATTATCTCTAAATAAATCCAGATAATAAGAAAAGATTAATAACTGGACTGTGGAATAATACTGCTTATGTATTATTACTGAATGATTAATTAAAATTTAATTATTTTATGTCTAACATTCCGCAATTATTTTAAATTTGAAGCCTAACAAACTACTAAACTAGATTAAACTTTGGCCTAGTTAACTAGCCAGATGCTGAACAATTTTTAAATATTATAAAGAAATTCGTCATGATAGCCATGAAAATCTCACAGTTTTATCGATAATTTTCTTCGTCGGTAATGTTACCATCAAATACCTATCGATCGAAATAGCACAAAGACTAAACGTTCCAATAAAAACGGCAATTCCTTGCATCCATGGTAATCCATGACACATTGTCGACCCGAAATACCAATTCTTATAGACGTTAGTGATCGGTGTAATCGGAAGTGAAAATATACATACGACAAGATCTGCACCGGCCAAATTCAAAATAAACATATTCTGAAAAAAAACGGGAAGGATTAATCTTGTTGAATTATTTTATATTCTTTTAAATAAAGGATACTATAAAATAACTCCGTATTGGAGTATTTTTGAGAGTTATGTGCACAAATTTTGCCGAGAAATTTTGGAAATTCGAATATTTCAGGATGGATTTTTTGGTGGCTTAGGGCAGAAAAACTTCGATTGCATTAGTCGAGAGTGATCTTAACGACTTTAAAATATTATTTGATGTCCACGATCGTCTCAAATATTCGTGCTGCTTCTCGTCTCTTTTCTTCTCCATCCCCCCCCCCCTTCCCCTTTGCATCTCCCCCACCCCTAGGAATTTTGTTATTGAGATATTAAATGCTTGAGATGCTGAACCAAAAATTTCAGCATATCTTTCATGCAATGAATATGCATCACTGAAAGTGATTCGCAAATTAAATCATTTCAATAATAATATACCTGCACTGTTTGCAATTTACGATGTTTGAGTGTAAGAAATATCACAAAAGTGTTTCCGATAACGCCAAGCACGAAAATTACCGAATAGATGAGTGCAAATGAAGCGACCACTTCTAGCTTCATCGATGGATCTTGAAATTCATCCTGAAATTATCGTTAAGCTTAATGCGATAATGGATCGATAGTGAAGGTATGCTTTTTAAAAGCTTATTAGACATAACTGCATTTCGTGAATCATTATAGTCGAACTGAAGAATTGCAACGGTGAAACTTCAACAGCGACAATTTGAACAACCTAGGATCCTTTATTTCTTATAGAAATTCTCTGAAGTTCTTTTTCTCTCTAAGATTTAAATTGTTCCAAAGAAATTGGCCAATAAATATTATAATTATGCGAGACCAACTGTCCTAGATGGCACATTTATTGCCGTTAATATTCCCCTAGATGGAGGGAGAAGGAGAAGGGGGAAGAAGAGGACGGGAGTATTGGGGCTGAAAAATTATAAAAGTAAATGATGTTCGAAATTTGATATAATTTCTACGAGTTTTTAATAAAATAACTTATGAAACATAATTTGGCATTTTTGTATAAGAAAGCTTTCAATGCAATAAAAATTCTTTCATGCTCAAGTTACAAATATAAGTGAAATGTTCCAAGAAAATCACATGGATATAGTGATGTCAATAATTCATCAATTACGCTATTACGAAACGCTTTAGATACGAAATAACGCCCACTTTATTCACTTTTTTTGCGATATCAAGCTAAATCCAATCGTAGAGGCTATATAAATGTGAAATAACATCTGAGGTATTAATTATGTTTATCATTTTTTATACTTTCAAAAAAATAGCATATGAATATAGTAATAAAAAAGTCTTCCATGCAATAAATTTCAGCCAAAAAATTACTCAAAATTGAATAATCTCTGGAAAAGAAAAAAAAATTACGCTGAAATGCTCAACGTATAGGATTATTAGCGTCAGCAGAGGCTATCTATTTCACTCAGGAAATAATTATCATTTTAATTTGTGTTTATTAGAGTTAAACGAATAAATAAATAATCCACATAAATGTTTTCGAATTTTTTTTTTCAATATTTTCTAAATCTTCGATGGGAAATCTTTTCTCCGATTACAATTTTTTTTTTCAGCTTATTGTCATTCTCAGTCATTCTCGAGCTTTTCCCCTCCTCTATGCAAATGCAAAACGACAATTTCAATCAACGTTCTTTCGCTGAAATTTTTTTTTTTTTTTTTTGATTGCTTAAGTGGATTTGTCAAATCGTTTCGCATTTCCCACAAATGTCACTCTAAACTAAAAGAATTCCCAACGAGGAAAAAAACCATTCGTAAGAAAAGAACATCTGAGAAAAAAAAAAAAAACAACAAATTCAATTAGCGAAAAGAAACAACTTGACGATAAATTTACTCCTAATTAAGTGATAATTAACGGAATTTATTTATCTTTTTCAGTAGAAAAACGATGGTATCTGAGTGGACTATCGGCCATTCACGCATTATGAAGGATGAGGGCACATCCAGCATTTTACGGATATCACTTGTTCAATACTGGTATATAATATTCACCTACTAACCAGAAGATACATAAAACTGGAAATTCCAAGAATGCAAGGATTTTATTTTTTATATTTTTATTTTTTTAAAGTTCTTCATCGAATGTTAGCGGAGAATATATATCATTCTACTTGAATTCATCCGGAATAAGTGAAAATACACATTGTTTATCAATATGCTTCAATATTCTTTAATTATCCACTCGATGACTTCCATATATCACGAAAGAGAATCGCTTCAGTGGTTTGACTACGTTTTATTCGACGTTTTAACTTTAAGTTTAACTCTTCATTCATAGCATTGATATCAATGACATAATTTCGAAGAAAATAATACATTCTCCTCCTCTCTACATTCGCTATCAAATTTTCCAAAATTTCAGTAAAAATAGTAAAAATTCAAGGCAGATTTCAATTAAGTTATCGATAAGTGCTAGTGTCGTATAGGTTTCTTCAAGAATATTAGTCACCTAAAGTCAGTAATTAACGAATAATTTTTCGAGAGGATTTTTCCCAAACAAATCATCCATTAATGCAACTCTGAGATTATTTCAACTACACCAACAAATAAACGAATAAATAAAATTTTGAGGTGAACTTACAATATAGACGATGCAATCCTCATCGGATAGGGTATTTGTTGTTGCGGTTGCCATAGGCATTCCCATAAATATGATTGTTTAATGACGCAAAATTCGACTCCTCTTAATTGAGGAAAAATTTTTGCGATATCACTATTTGCCTTAATGTTCAAACGACTGTTGAAGAATCACCTAAGGCTGCAAAAAAAAATAATTTTAAATAATAAAAATTCGTTAGAAAATTCATTATCGAATCGAATCGAAAATTATAAACTTAGTCGTCAATAAAATATTTCCGAAAGTATATATTGATGACGCTGCTAGCGTATTTTCTCAAGTCGCTATAATCAACATGAAAATTTTTTTGTCAGTACTGATAATGATATGATAAACGATATCACTAAAATTGATGTTAATATAGAGAATAGCATAGAGGAAGAAGACTGTATAGCAGAAATCTTATTCAATATACTCAAATAAAATGATAAGTGACGAATTAATTGATGATCGATGAGAGAGCTATTTATTATCAGCAGAGCCCCTTATCAAAGTTATCAACGTTTATCAGTGATAACGAATATTAGAGTAGCTAGCTAATTGAATTGTTTCACAGTTCAGAAAACATTCTAAAGAGAATGTCGATGCAATGAATAGAGCTATCAAACTACTTCTTCGAATTAAGCTCACTTATATCTTTTCTCATCATTCTAGCTTAAGCATTCGTTAGCTCATCGTAGTGCTAATCTTTTATAGATACCACCAAATTTTTTTCTCATGATTAATCACACTCATTCCATTTGCTATTTTTTTTTCACTCAATAAATTCGCTTGATCAAAAAAAAAAGAAAAAACGATTGAAGAGGAATGACGCCAGTCACAAATTGGAAAAAAGAAATAAGCTTAAAATAGCAATAAATATTGAAAGGCCTATATATTTGAAAGAGCCGTTCAAAATACATCCAATATTCCATATTTGAAGCGATCTATATTAGTTCACAAAATCAACGCATAATTATTCGAACGGAGAGCGTATTTCTAAACGAATATGTATATAAAGAAATTGATGAAATAGAAAACAGAACGAAATATGCTGAGAAATGAGTGGTGTATTTACAATGTTTGCAATATGAAACGCTAAGAGAATGTTAGCAAATGAAAACAACCATCTAATTATCATAAAAGTCGAAAATATCTCGCAGAGATTGTGATAATGAAATCCAACAGCTTATTCTAATCGAATCCATATATAGGAAGGAGATTTTCGTTTACGCTATAAAACTTTCGATTTTTTCATTGAAATATATTTGTTGCTATATTTGAATATTATTAATAAAATCCATAAATTCCAACGTTTTCTTATTTCATATATTACCTCATTTCGAATGATTTGTTTTTCTTCTCAACAACTCTATTTCGTCGACGAGAGATAAAATTCGCTGTGGAAAAATAAAAGAAGAAGAAAAGCCGTCACTAGGATACATAAATATAATTGAGTATGGAGAAATCTATAGCAATAATAAAAGAGTACATTTCCATAAATAATGCTCAACGTTGAGAAAGGCAATTACTATTAAAGGTGGAAAAAAAGAGGCATGAATAATGTTTAGTAGCTGATTGTAATAATAACTAAAAGTGATTTCATTTGTGATTGTAATAGAATGAGATGAATGCTGATCGAGTCTTAATCGCTTCTAATAGTCATAATGAAAGAGATTTCATGAGAATGTTTGGACTAGTGAGCGAAATGGAGTTGTTTTTAAGGACGAGAATTTGATGAGTTGAGAAGCTATGGCAGAAGTTCTTCTTCCGGAAGAAATAAAAAAAAAGATTCCAGAGATGACGGAAACGATCTTCACTAATATCATCTAATAGCAATCAGTGAGTCTCGTTCGAAAGTCACAAAAAAAGTGTTGGGAATTGGATGAAGACATGCAAAATAGTGGATTCCATACACTAGCATTTTGAACTCCTCCCCATGTAGGCAAGTTACAACTTCTCCGGGTAAGCATCGAACTCCGCGGGTAAATCTCGTCAATTTCGACGAGTGCAATTTGCAATATGCCATTCGCTACACATTTTCAATGGTTCTGCAATGACACAAGACAGGAAAGCATAATCACTATATACAGTCGAGTTGCTTTGAGTAGTGCTGAAATTAGGCACAAAGAATCGTCAGTCACTCCTACGTGAGGATTTTATGATAGTAAATGTAGTAACTTTAGTGCGAAAGGGACTCTATAAATGATTCTCGAAATCTCGGCCTATATTTCAGACTTATTCTAATGCTTCTTATCAAATAGAAATTCTTCTCCTGAACAACGTTTGGAGAACAAGGCCTTTTTCAGAGAATAAAGCTTAAGCTTGTTTCTTCCGGCGAGCCAAGATCGAATGAGTTCCCCCTTACAATAAAGATTGGATAAGTTTCTTCGGAGCGCAAAACTTCGGTAAGTTTCCCTTTCGAACAACGACTGAACAAGTGTTTCTTTCCAACAACAAAAGTTCCAACGAAAAAAAAAACCTTTTCGGTAAATGTAATGTATTTGTTAAGGAAGTATGACAAATTGATGCAGCCACTTATCTGTCATTGTCATTTCAACTAACAGACATATTGTAGAATAAGATTGCTGACGGATGCACGTTCATCCGCACTTATTAACTGTGAATGACAAGTGCCACTCAAAAGATTCCTGAAGTGAGTGTCAATAAAACAAGTGGAATATGAACGTTTCTTTTCCGTTTTTCGTTCCTATAGGAGATTTGAGACTAGAAAAAACGCAAAGAAATGTGAATTTTTTTCTTTGTTTGAGTTAATTTTCAAAATTGACTTCATAAAATTACCTCACAACGAAATTTCAGTGCGATAACTTCAAGCTAAAAGAGCGATAAAACAAGAAAACACCTATAATAGACGCAGATGTTGTTTTTTTTTTCTTTCGTAACATTTTTCACAATAATTTAACTCCAATAAGGGTTGAGGGAAATGAAATTGATTGCATACAGGTGTTGCGTTTATGAATTGCAGAAAATAACAATTGAACTAGTGCGAATAATTATATAGCACAATGAAAGCCGAAAAATATGTCCTCATCGTTAGGTTTCCTTCCATCAAAGCAATATGAAACTCACCTCCCCCCTCACCCCTCTGCCTCCTCCCTCTCCCCTCTCTCTCCCTCGCTCCATTCCTATAACAATATTTATAGTCAGAAACGTCGATTTGTGTGAGAAGTAGCTTGATAAGATGCTTAAAAGTTGTATTGTTCGGGTGCTAGAGTATAAGAATGAGTGGACTATGGCGATAAAATGTGAAAACTTCTCCATATTCCGGAATTGAGATTTATGACTAAAACGGCTAATGCTTATCTGATTCAGGACTCGGAAAGTATTGTTGAAATTCGAATGCTCATCTAAATCCGGAACGGAAAATGATAATCAAAATGCAAATAAATCCTTCATTCAGTGAATAGAAATTGGTGAAAATGCGAGCATTCAGAACGTGAAAAGTGATCGAATTACTCGAGCAATTTAACGCAATAACTCCATATTAATTGTTACCTCAGAGAAATGTGCACAAATTTGCACTCAAATTGATTAATGCACAATTAGATTTCATCGAACGCAAATATGAATTCCCTTCATCAAATATTTCCTAACAAATTCCAAAAGCATATTATATATAT
>JAARMF010000698.1:10392-25608 GCA_022844705.1 Toxascaris leonina | reverse complement strand
CCCCCCCCTACCCCCCACAAATAACCAACTAAATACAGGTTCAACGCAACTAGATGCTCTTTTCCTGAAATCTAGAGGACCATTCT
The DNA here is from genome assembly GCA_022844705.1 of Toxascaris leonina. Lineage (NCBI taxonomy): Eukaryota > Metazoa > Nematoda > Chromadorea > Rhabditida > Ascarididae > Toxascaris > Toxascaris leonina. The sequence goes on along the minus strand of JAARMF010000698.1, from coordinate 25,522 downwards.
GTGAAGTAATATATATGACGTTGTAAGAAGGGCGTTTTGTCCAAAATGGCGCACATTTTGTCAGTGTGTTTATATGTGGCGTAATGATTTTTGTATATGCTAACTTTTTTTTCACATTTATTAACATTTATATGCTGTGAATATTTATGCATATTTTTTGTGCTTGTATATTTTTATGAATTCATTTGTGTTCCAATTTTTTTTGAAAATATCCGATAATTTGTACGCTTAGAATACGCTATGCGCCATATGAGGAATATAGTAAAAGTAACCGTTTAATTTGGCATTTGACAATAGCACAGAAATGATATCATCGAAATTAAGAAATGAATATCGTTGGAGTTTATTGGAGTTTATGATTGAAGAAGTGAGAAAAAAAAAAGTAATATTCGATGGTCGGTGAATTGAATTTGGAATTTGCAATTGAAACGATGGATTTTTTTCATCCGGATTTTTATTTTTCAAACTTTGGAATATTTAAATAATGATATTCGATTTTTTTCTCCAGATGAAGTTCTATGATGAAGCATATATGAAACGTTTTTGAAATTATTGCTTAAGATCAACTCCTAGAAATTTAATCATAGCGATTCGCTCAAATAGTTGCCGTTTTGAAACGATCGAACAAAAAGGCAGATATACACCGAGAGACATATGAGTGAATAATTGAGTACATAAATGTGGGAAAATTATTTCGAAAGAACCGCAAAAATATGGATTGAGAAAAAATATTATCGAAATTTATATTTATGTAACCATTGAAATTAACTCAATTAGTACTGATATTCTGGGACTTAAATGATCGATGTGCTGAGAAATAAAATTGAAAATTTCCGAATTTCATAGAATTTTTTTTTCGGTTACAACGATAGTGGTGCAATGTCATATGAATGCGAATGAATAAAATAGGCGGAAAAAAATTCGACTAGCGGCAATTAATTAATGAAATTTGCTCGCTTAAGTGAATCACATTGAAACGTTCGATTTTTATTGCATTTTACCCCACCTCAGGGTTTTAGAAGTCGATAAGCTATGTGCTTTTCTTGCTTCAGTAGACAACTAACTCCACGACCACACTTCGTATGATATCATGCGATTGTAGCCTAAGGATGGCACGTCACCTGTTGGTTAGGTAATCCATGACGTATGCCTTCCACCTTCACCTATCCCGAGGGATCTGACAAAGCACGCTTTTGCGAGGCTTAGTCCCTAATGTAGCGTCATTGATGACAACGCCTAGTTAGAGTGCTCAAACCCTGCTATATGCTCAAGTACGGCTTTGTCATGGCGCGAAGCTTGAGCAGTTCTACTAAATTTTCACACACAATTTTTTTTATATAATGCATAAATATATTTAAAAACTTAAAAGCTTAATAAGCTTCTTATTAGCATATATGAATCAATCAATCAGTTCTCTCGTCTCATAAAGCCATCAATTGAAGCCGCAGAAAATAGCATAAGGCACAAATGTAATTAATGTGTCAATGACCTCTAAAAAGTAAAGTTTTTGAGAGTTTTTAGTTAAATCTCCTCAAATATTCGTTGAATTGATTCAATGCATACATTAAACGTCTATTCACATGATCAAAAACTGGAGACAGGTGAAATATCGGAAAAATAAAGTGGATTGATGAAACGATATTGAAGCAGAATGCGTTCAATATATAAGAATATTAACTCAATATGCAAATAATTAGAGAATGATTGAGCACATATGTATATATAAACAAATTATTGCTTATTTAAAATAATATCGAATAAAATTAATGATAGAAAGAATAAATATTCGAATTTAAATTGCTTTAGCTTATAGGTAATGCAATTATTTTTTAGTGAATATAGTACGGCATCCTAATGAATTCCATTAGCGAATTAGAGTGGAAAATGTTTCTAAGCTTGAGAAAAATACAAATACGAAGATGTGAAGTGATGATAATGAGTGAATTTGAATATATATTTTTATATACTTGTATATTTATTTATTCATTTATTTATTTGTTTATTTATATTTATATTTATATTAGAACAGCATTTCTGTCTCCTTTTTTTGCTGGTTTTGCTGGCTTGTTGTCTTTTTTTGGTTAGAAGCAGCGTATTAATTGGTACGTTGAAAAACTCTAGTTTTCAAAAAAAGGAAACTGAAATTATGTAAGGTTAACGATCGTAAAATAATCGTAGTAAAGATCTCTTTGAGAAGAGGCAACACAGAGTGAATGAGAATATAAAAGAGTGCTATATGAAAAAATAAAAACATTGCCCTTGTCCGATCCTTATTATATATTCGGTTGACCTTATATATAATAGGGTTTGATAACAGATGTAGGCGCCGATCGCACGAAGACTTATCAATATTAAAATGATGCATGGGATCGATCGAAATTTGAATGGTTTTGAAGAAAAAGAGATGAAAAAGATGACACCTGAAAATGTAATTGATGGTATGGAAGTGATTCACAAGAAGGTAGATTGATGAGATGATAACTGAATAAAGGACGATTCAAGAACCACCAAAGTGGAGAAGGGAGACAAGCGAATGAAAAATAAGGAAATGAGTATATTAATATGAATTGATGTGCTAGAATAAAATAGCATTCTAACAAAGGTGTGTTAAATTCAAAGACATAATATACGGTAAGGTTAACCGCCTTAACTACTCGAGCAAGCCGATTTTTGGTCTAATCGAAGGCATCAGCATGCAATCTGAAGGAGATTTCCTTTAGTCATTTTCAGATATGATCGTTTTCAGCCATAAAAATCAAAATATATTAAGAAAATGAGAGCAGAAATTTCAACTCATTTATTCACAGTATGCTTACCAAGCAAATGAGATGCATATTAGAGAGAGAGAGATTAAGTTGTCATTTACAGCATCGCTACGTCTAAAATTCTAAGAAGCATTTCTCGTGTTTGGAAAGCTCTTGAAGTGAGGAGAATATGGTATATGGTGAGAAGGCCGGAACACTCCCGAATCATGAGGTGATAAAACTTCATGAAGTATGTTGCGAAGAATATGATAATACTAAGCATTTACACAACACTCTCCCCCTATTTCTAGAAAAATTCACCGCCTCAATTCGCATATCCATACGGAGTTCCGTTGATGAAAACATTCCCATAAATATCTTCAATGATCAAAGATAAAGAAGACCGAAATAAACATATATCTTGATAAACGTCTAGTGATATATTTTGGCATTCTTGCCATTTTCGAATATTCTTTCACTCTACTAGAATATCATTTAGGCAACCGATACCTCATTGATGAGAGAAATTTAATTATGTAATTATTGCTAAACATCTAATTAAGACTCAAAGAAACAATTAAGAATTTTTTTCAGCTGAAGCGAAATTGTGACGATATTTTTTCATATTAATTGGCATAAAGTATTTTTCTCACCTAGTTCGACTAATCTTTTTGTAATTTTCACCTTATTGAATGAGTAATTTTTAGATCATTCGAATATTATCCGAGAATTTTCTCACTTCTTTTCCAAATTTATCGAGTAAATTCAGCATATTCTAAAATTGTTTTGTTATATAAAAGAGATTCGAATCATTTTGCGAAAAAAAAAAACCTTTGCAGCTTTATTGCACTAATTACTATTTTCAATAATATGATAATTAATTATAGAAAATAATTGATCTATATGAGCGTCTAAACATTTTCATAAATGAAGTTTTGGTTTGGAAATTCAGTTCACGCAATGTACCTGCCTCGCTCATATGAAGTAAGTAGCGACAGTCCTCACTGTCACCGTTTACTTCGTATGAGTGAAGCATTTTTCAAACACGCATATATATATATTTATTTATTTATTTGTTTATTTATTTATTTATTTATTTATTTATTTATCTATTTATTTATTCATTTATATTTGTATTTATATTTATATTTATATATAAATATATATTTGAAAAATTGATAAAAAATAACAAAGTCATATAAAGTGAGCTAAATTTTATGTCATTTTGATCTAAGCAATTTTCTATGCCACTAATTTCTTCAACGAATAAGCACTAAAGCAGCACGAAATAAGCACAATGCGAAGAAATGGGTGTGGCCAATGATGGTTGATAGAAATGCTAAAAGGACAAAGCTAAAGAACGTTTAGTGAAGAAAATATCCCTAAAAAAAAAAAAAAAAAACGTATTAACATACGCAAGCAAATGAGTGCAATAAGCCTACTCAATAATTGAATGCAATTTATAGTATTCGAATGCTTCGAACACATTCCATATCGCAACTAATTATCATCGTTTATATCGTTAACTCGAGTTCAATTTAATTTCTACAGAATTTTAATCTTTGAACTGAATTCATTGAATGAATTCTCAACTATTAAAGTTCATCAAATTCACATATTTATTCCATGCCATCAATATGAGCTTTTCCTTTTGAATATCAATATGAATATAGATTCATAATCGAGTAGAAATTTGAAAAATTTTGAAAAATCTTCCACACTTTCAATTGGTTTTTTTCTTCAATTTTTTCGGAATTTATCGCTCATAATCTATGCCAAATCCTCAAAACTCATTTCCTCTTCTTCCGACCAAGAGTAACTTATTCGCACACCATCACTCCTATCTGTTACGAGAAATATACATTTCCTCTTCTCGAGAGCTTAATCAATGAACTCACCAATTCCAGCTAGCACAAATTCACGCCATCTTGCCCTAGACCTTAATCTTAAAAGGTGTGCAACCTTATCTGCTTATCGTTATTTATTTCATTTGTTTTTATTTCGAATATTTTGAATTATTATTCAATCAGCCTCATCTCTTCATCGAATCCATATGCATGACTCAGAAAAAAAAACATATAAAGCGTTCGGCATTCCAATCCACAATCCACACCATTAGCATATTTGCACTGCTTAAGGACTACGCTTCTTCTCGACCCAGTATCACTGGAATGACGATAATATTGAAACTGAGTGCACTGATCTCTGCACTCATCTTTCGTAATGCTTGATGCTCCAATGGTCGGCCAACATCTCACAGCAAACAATCAAATGCTGGGTTAAGTAAATGAAGCGCCGAGCCTCTTCGACAAGCCGGTCATAGATGTAAATACGAAGCCGGAAGGGCTCTGTCATCATGCGTTTCTGGAGGTATCTTCAAGCGAACTTCTTTGCCTTCTACGTACAACTCAGCAAGCACAACTAAATATCCTTCTACATTCGACCGAATACTACTCGATTTGCAAATTTCAAGTGAGCTAAATTTTCCTCAACGATGTTTACGCTGTTTCTATATTTAGGCTGTTGAGGCATTTATTCTAGAGAAGAGTTGAATAGCTACACAGAGATTGTATCCCTTAGCTTTAAGCTAATTTTTTTTTTTGCTCAGGAATATTCAATTTGGATTGCCGAACGGAAAGATGTCGGTTGTATATCACTTGATCGCTTCTCATCGAAATATGGTAATGTAATTCCTCTTCGATTCGCTATTATTGTATGGCACTTAGCAATCTATTGCAGTAAAAAAAAAATGTGATCGATCGCCCATAAAGAGTGATCTATACCAATGAGAAACTCATTTGTTATCTCATTGTTTTTGTATGTGTCTTGCTTGTCACGTTTACGTTTTTGGGATGCGGCATAGCAGATTTTGCTAAATAAAGGAGACAACGGTGGTAATATATCAGATCGAAATAACGGCTGCGAGGAAATGAGCTCAATTCGTTTTGGATTTAAAATATGCACGTAGTCATAGATCTTTAATGCTACTATAGCTTTCCTATAAAGTTGTAGCTATTTCCTGCATTTTTATTTTACCTCTGATATCTCAACTATTCTTCCTCTTCCAATGATTTCCTAGAGATCATTGATGTTGTTCTCGATGGGTTTGTTAAGACCGCTTAACCCAACATTGTACATACTCATTCTTCCATACTTTCGTATTTTCAAAGAAACTCTGCCCTGGCGGTAATGAGATCTTAGCACTGTTCTTATAGAAAAAATTANTCTTCCATACTTTCGTATTTTCAAAGAAACTCTGCCCTGGCGGTAGTGAGATCTTAGCACTGTTCTTATATAAAAATTTAATTCCATTGATTTCGAATACAACAATACCGCATCAATGAAATGCCTTTACTCTACGTTGAACGTCTTTAATAACAATACACCTGTTCTGCTATTCAGTTCGTTTTTCTAGTTGTTCTAATACCGCATGTAAATCACACAATACCATTTCCTCTAGTCTTTGAAAGGCTGTCAACCGGGCTTGTATCCTCAACATAACCGTCGCCTATTAGATATACGAATAACATATCTATCAAGATTTGGATTCTTTCTATAAATTGCAAAATTTATTCTTCGTTCTCATTGCTATCTATGATTAGATGACTTCTAGAGCCATTACCATTTTATTCGTTTCTTGGAGAACGGAATACTGATGAATAATAATTCTTTGGTCTGCACTATTTATCTCTAGGAAAGTACCAGTTTTCTTTCATTAAGGATCGCCAATTATGGGATATATTTCAGGATGATTAGACGAATTCCTCATATTTTCTCTTTAATTAGCGTAAAATGAAGTGGAATTGTATTTGAATGGAATAAAACATGATTGACGTAATCGAAAATGTCATTTACCTGGATGCACACAGTTGTCGAGTTGTTAAAATATGACCAAAGTCATGTGATATGCCAACTATATGAAAGTTAACGATGTATGGTTCAACCTCTGCCGTTATCAGCCTAGTATCATGGTAAGGCCTAGTTTCGACTGTGATTAAACTTGTATCCGGATAAGTTAATATGGATCAATTTTACTTCCGGTAAATGCCCAGAAAAATAGATGAATTCTCAACGAATTTTTCAGCGATCATCACCATATTTCCATCTGAATCAATGAAAACCTTCAAAGATTTGTAATCGCGCCTTCCATACAACTNAGCGATCATCACCATATTTCCATCTGAATCAATGAAAACCTTCAAAGATTTGTAATCATGCCTTCCATACAACCTCAACAAATCCATATGTTGTATCAAAATTCCAGAATTGAATTATCAACATTAATTCATTCAACGACCATCGCAAATACATCTTTTTTCCACATTGTCTTATCACTTTTGTTACATCAATCTGTTGCAATCTATTTACTTATTTTTGTCTCTCTTATGCAGGTGAACCATTGTGAGACAATTCGGCTATTTCCATATCTTATATAAAATAATTTGAGAGTTTAGAAAAGATTTTGAATTTCAATACGAGATGGAGTTTTCAGGAGTCTTAAAGGGGCACATTACGACCCGTGCACATATCTGATTGTCGGTTCATCTATTTGTCGGATTGTTCGTCTGTCTGTCTGTCTGCACGCTTGTACAACAGATTCAACTATCAACGACAGAGGCGACAGTTATGATATTTAGTGGGTATAATATAGACAATAGGTGATAGTCTCCAATGGTGCTTTCAGGTTGACCTATCGACTCCGGAAGGAAGGAATATACATTCAAATATTGCGGAAAATTTTACATGTTTAGCACATAGTTGAACTATCATTTTAGGCCGATTACGTCACAACAAAAAAAGCTGATTTTCTACTGGTGATATATAGCAACAATGGAAACAATCAAGAATTCAATAACTAGGAAGTTATGCCGATGGCTATTGAGGTTGGTATCCGAGAAGTTATGGATATTACTTGAATTATGGACGTTATCGGAACTACACAAATAAGCATCGCCATGTAAAATGAAGCAAAAAATGATTGCAGCAACGAAATATTATAAAAACATTAGCTGTTCGCTCAGCACCTTTATTGCCATTCAGTATGTTAGCTACTTCGATGAATGCATCGCATTATTTTTGATATCATAAATTAACAAATATTAATGCAAATTGCATTCTTCCAAAACAAGAAGATTGAGCAAGAATGAGCATGAAAAATTGAGCGATATTTGAGGAACAGTTTGAAACCTCGGAAAAATTGAGGTTGGACTAAAGTGATAAGAAATTGAGAAATATCCCCTCCCATTCTTGTTCATCTCCACGCCCCTCCCTCCTCCCTCCCTCTCCTCCACCCAATAACTGCATTCAGCAATCACTACATTTGAAGCATATCGCTGTATTGCTATATAATTTGACAACACTAAAAATTCAAGACATCAGAATTGATTGACAGCTCACAAAGACAACTGCTGTATAATTCTATCGCTATAACTGTCAATAGACTCTCTCGAGCCATACTACAATATGAATGACGCAACGCTGTCAGCTATCAGACCCTAGCGCACATATGAAGAGAAATGAGATGGAAAATGGAGTGATTGAATTAGTAAAAACATAATCAATGAAATTCTATCCTTCAAATCATATGAATTGAAATTTTTGTATATTCTTCCACTTTAGGAGGTGAAATAAATGGATAAATAAATAAATGAATAAATAAATAAATAGATAAATAAATAAATAAATAAATAAATAAATAAATAAATATCAACGCTAAAGTGAATTGCTACTCATCAAGCATAATGCATTGCTCTTGTCGTATGAACTGTACATTTCAAGTATCTCTACCGAAAGACTTGAGTTTGCCATAAGAAACAGTTATTTCATTTTGATGTTTACTTCCATTTTCATCTTTTAACTCATCAAAATTAACCAAAAAAAATAATATTATTACATTGAAGGAAACAACTTATATTTGTGAGTATATGAAGTTCCTAGAATATTCTCTTTGTTGAGACATTTACTTTGGTTCATGATCACTCATTCCTAAAAAAAAAAAGGAACAAACCCTTTTCTATACTTCGCTAGCATACATCAATATTTGGACAATTTCTATAAAGTTTGTATTTAAAAAGCGTTGTAGCTAAATTTCCAGTGCAAACGTTTCTACCCAAAATTGTACCCGAGCTTAGTTAGACGTCCATCCATTTATCTATATAGTTTAATCTCAGGAACAACTGACGTTAGGGTGAGGAAAACGAAAAATATAAATGAAGTAAATTTCGATAAAATTATGAATGCAACGAATTTCAATGCTTCTGAGCTATTTCAGCGAATGTGGAATGCGTTATTGGCTTTAAACGCAACTAAAGACACTTAAATGCAACAAAAATTTGCATAAAGCAAAAAAGGCGAGTCATTTGCATATCGCAATATACCGAAAATTTAAGCCAATATATGGCTGCAACGTTTAGGACTGCAACGATATATGGCCGCAACATATTATTTGTTATAACACTTATTTGTCATTTTAAAAAATTGCAAGAAATTCAATGAAAAATGAAATATAATGCGAATATTGCATTGATTGTTTTGCATTTTATTTATTTGTTCACTTATTTATTTATTTATTCATTTATTTGCTTATTTATTTATTCATTTGTTCTCTCACTTTTTCATTTGTTTGTTTATTTATTTATTCACCTATTTATTTATTTATTTATTCGTTTATTTATTTATCTACTTATTTATTTATTTACTTATTTATCTATTTATTTATTTATTCATCACTCTACAATGTCTCCATATAGAATAGTAGCATAATAGTAGAATGCAAGGATGCTGATTTATGACCATTATTACCGCTATAAAAGAGAATTTAAGAATCCATGCAATATACTCTTGATGAGACAAAATGGATATTTGCTGCGATAGTAAAAAAAAAAAGACATTACAACCGAAACATTTTGCCGAAAGAATTCAAAAATTTCGGAGAGAATTTTAATGCTTCGTTGTTTTCCTCTTTTTTCAATTATAAAGAGAGATATCACAACTGAAAATTTGCTTCAATCGTTTTTCTCGCATATTCTTTCGACAATTGGTTATTCATTCATCGCGCAACGATAACGATCCTATCGATAATTCCCTATCGAACTTCCATACTTCGACTTTGCGTTGAGATGAAATTGTTAGCAATGCAATTAAAGTGCATAAATCAGGATGCGGAAAAAAAAAACATTGGAAAAAAAATTGCACAATTTTAAATTGAACGAAATCAATGATTGATGAATTGACATCTAAATAACTTGTAAAAAATTCAAATGAAATTCGATATTTTGGATATTATATAATCTCGATCGATTGGCTAAATCTTTTTAAATAATTGTTTATTGAGTGATATCTAATTACCGATAAAGTGAGAAAAAGTACACACACACACACACACCATAACCATAATATTTCACGCAAATATTTCGCCTATTCAACTACTACAAAATAATATTCATCACTAATGGCCACTTAAAATTTTCAAGTGCTCATCAACAACTAAAATATTTACCATAAGCTAAAGAATTCATAGAAAATCCCGCACCACCGTAGCACTTTTTTTTGAGAGAGAGAGAGAGAGAGAGAGAGAGAGAGAGAGATGAAGCATCGTACGAGAATACACTTAAGACTTATAGAATTATAAAACGTTTCAAACATATTTACAGGTGGAAAATTTATAGGAAAAGCGGTGAAAAATAGTGTCTTCAATTTATTGNGGGGGGGGGGAGGAGGATTTGCTATTGGCCACACCGAATTCATTCTTCAATTAAATGAATTCACCAACTGATTGCCGCAGGATTTATTCATTTCTCGTTGCAATTCTCTAACGAATACAAGAAAAGCTTTTAGAAATGATATGTATTGATGAAAAGAACAAATTGTCCTACACATGAACTAATAAATATTTTATGTAAATGATTTAGATAATTATGAGAAATGAGAAGGAAAGCGAAAATAACGTCAAGAAAAAAACGTTAGAGGCCACCATTATAGTATTATTGATTCGAGGATAATGTTATAATTGTGAGATTTCTGTTATCTAAAAAAGATAATAAATAAATAAGGCATGCGGAAAAATTCATTGAAATAGACTTACATAGGGAAAGATTTAGAAGGGAATAGCTATAATTGATAGAATATAGAGGAGAAGGAGGTAATTAATGTGTGAGAAAACGAAATGAACGAAATAATGGACAAATTTGAAATAGCATAGCTAACATATAAACTTTTTGTAAGAGAGTGAAATTGCAGATTCTTTTTTTTCTTTTTGCATTCAACACGACTTCCAATCTTTTCTGCTATATTTTTTTCCTCCAAATATATTCTGCTTCCTAATTTCATTGATTAATCAATACATATCGCATTTTGCAGTGATTTTTTATTTTTTATTTTTTATTTATTTTTTTTGAGAGAGAGAGAGAACAATTTGTAAAATTCAATCTAACTCGTTTCAATGATCGAATTTTTGAAGGAAATATTTTCTCGCCATTTCTCGCCACGGAATAAAGTTCCCTTTAGGCATAGCTATCATATAAGGTGGCGGAATGCGCTAAAAAGTATTGTTTTTAATCCACCAGCATGAGAACGACGCAGTATTCGTCGAGGATATTTTCGCTACAACAATAATATATAGCAGACTTTATTGATGTCGTAACGAGAGACTCTTATTGACGAAAGAATGCGTATTGACTCTTCAGAAATGTTATGGTTGAATAAAGAGATTTGTTATTATAATACATACTATCGCTATGAATTACTGAATATGAGCTTCCTCAACCCTACCACTCCACCAAGTCCCATCATGGAGCGTTTAAAATGTGCAAAAAATTCAAAAGACCCCCCACGGGACACGGCAAAAAAACAATTGTGATTTTTGGGTCCGATTGAACTCGAAATGAGAACTGAAGCGACTATGAAATTAACCAGAAATTTTCATCGCTCTTAAACACTTACAATCCTTTTTTTCTTTCGAAAATGATGAATCAACATGAAAGATAGCATAGATGGTGAGCACATCGCATAAGAAACCTATAAAATCACATGGATCTAGCTTTAGTGGTCCATGATCGTTTGAAACTTTTAGGTAAGTAAGCCTATAAGCACATAGTTATACACGTAGAGGTGCGGTGAGGGAAGAACCATAGCGTATTTGATGAAAGCGCATAAAACTAAATTCTTTATTGCGAACTTATCTAAACGATCTTATCACTTCATACTCGACTATATGATGGTGAATATTTTTCTTTCTGCTTAAGAATTTATGAAAATTACTTCATCGCAAAAGCGGAAGTAGCAAAAATCGTTGCGCCATATGCTTAGCATTTTTAATTATGTTTTTTCTATTTATTATTATCATTAAAAATTTCCGACAAAAATTTGACTTCTGAATTTGTCGAAATGGATCGATGAATTTCTGAGAAACATACCTCACATGAGAATTTATGGAAGTATTCTAGTGCTTGNAAACATTCCTCACATGAGGATTTATGGAAGTATTCTAGTGCTTATAGCATTCATTAAATTGCCTCATCGTGGTTCCAGTCGCAAATGGCTTAACACGAAGCTTAATGTGACTTTATAAGAAATTCCCATAAAATAGGATCTTTTTTTCTCTTTAGAGTTGCTAGCTTATATTTCAGTGACTTCCCAATCACTCAATAATGATATACACTTGAGATTAGCAACAATGCTTTTTCTTTTAGTCGTTAAACTCACTTACATACCTAATGGGTCAGTGAAACAGAATGAAGATTCGAAAGAGAATAAAGGATTTGGTGAAACGAGTAAGATCTGCTAACGAAAATTTAAAAAAATGTAAAACAGTAAATATTTGAAATAAAAAAAAATGTTCGCGAAACACAAGTGTGCCACTGATCGTTATCAGTGATAATAGAGTGACGCAAGTACTCACTTCAATTATCACTGTTATCACTGAAACTTATCAACGAAGTTGCCAGTATTTTTGATTACAGCAACTGATAAGACGAATCGAAAATCAACGCAAAAAATTCGATGAAAAAAAATATATATATCCTCTCTAAAGAAGGGTCGATTTAAAAATTGTTTTATAAAAATTTATTTTTTTATTTAAATTCGAAAATGAATTTTTTTGTGGAGAATTTTCGGAATATTTTATTAAATGTTTCCTTAGAGAAGTGATCGCATTTGAATTGTACAATCAATTCTACAATATTAATTCGGCTAGTCGTTCGACATATGACTATAAGATCAAAATCCTTTTTTAAGCCGTAGAAAAAAGAAAAGAAATCGAACAAACGTCGACGTTGACTTCTTATTGGAAATGTGAATGCCCCTAATATCGGAAATATTTTAGTCATTTAGTTACATTCCAAACGAAAAAAAGAGAACATTTCCGATTACTTATTCTCACGAAGTTATTGCATTTCATCGTTCAAAAATTTGAAATAATAGCAAAATTGCAATATTCGAATCTAAATATTGCAATCTTAATGTTGCAATATTGCAATAGCGTTGAGAATTGCAATGATTATTCTCTCTTGCAAAGTTTCCTTTCAAAAAGTCCACATTGCAATGGCTTATGATCGAAGTATTTCTACGATTGCAACATAAATAGAAACCAAAATTGTGAAACAAAATCACTGGACCAAATCCGAAATTCAACGGCGCGAAAAATAGTTGACCATCATTTCGTGTATTAATCTCAAGCAAATAGGCTCTTAAAAGAATCTATAAAGTCATTCGGTGGAAATTAACATGACTCTCCATATAGATGCTTGAATGTGATGGCGATATTTTCACGTTTCTAAGTGCAGTTTTAGATATAAAACAGCAGGAAAAAAAGGCATTCGAAAAGCACGTTACATCCTAACCTTAAGTGATATTCTCTTGGCACCGATCATTTATGGCCAAGCTGTGTCACCGTTTCCTTCATTTAGCATTCATATGCACGCAACATAAATCCATAGAGTTTATACCACCAATATACGTGGCCCATTAAGAGGGTAAATGACATACAACACCAATAGTACGACAATGATATTTGTCCGGCTCTATTATATAGTGATGGAAGTGAAACGATATAAAGCAAAGTCTAAGCAAAGAAATGCCGTTGATTGTGATAATATTTCATAAAATTTCATAGAATTTATCACTGATATGATTAGATTTATTTTTTCGATAGTGAAAGAGTGATATCCATTGAATATGATAAGAGAAGGTGACAAATTTCTCATAATAATATCTCAAAAATTGACTTCATTTGTCGTCTTATCATGACTGGACAATAGGAAGTGATAACAGATATTCGTGGCACTCAAGATTACAACAAAAATGCTTGTACTCTATGTGCTTATATCTTTCATATTTGAATGGACTGAAATGTTCATTTGAGACGCTCGAAATAGATTCACTTTTTCGCTATCTAAGTGATTTGAAACTCACTTGAAATTAATGCAAAGATTGGATGATCATAGCACTGTGGATTCGTTTCTAAATCCGGCATAACCTTTCCACGTCGTCTATTTATTCAGCTTCATTGTGGGAGTCTTCTTGAAGTAGTGCCGAAATTGTTAGATGAAAATGCATTAGCGCCACTTCTTTCATATCGTTTTCTTTGTAATCGTGATGCTGCTGATTTGCTTGTGCTATAGAATAATGATCTTAACGAGTTCATTGACTAGTTAAGTGTACATGTTTTTTTTTCCTTTTTATTTAAACGACCTTTACTTTATGATCTCTTGAGAGAGGAATTCATCAGTTAGCTGCAGAATTCATTGAGCACTCTTAGAGTTGAATTCATATCGCTTGAAAATAGCTAACATGAAGCTTAAAGTCGTAAAGCGCATTTCCTATGCTATATATGAATCGAATATTTCCATTAAGCGTATCGTATAGTGTGTTATTGCTTCATTCTAGAGTATTAAATACAAATATGCTTGTTTATCGAATCTTTTTTTTGAGTGAATATACTTAAAAATATGTGAATATCACTAATATTTTGATCGTATTACGGGTGCTAAATTATTTCTGTACACTCGACTAGTTGGCTTTAGTTGATTTTTCAATCCAGAAACAAGGAAATATTATGGAAAAAATTCGATCATTCTGTGCTATGAAGTTGCTAAATCATTTCTGTAGTAGTTTTCATAAGCATTCTCTCAGCTGCTCTCCTTCCTCCTCCATTCCTCTTCATCTCTCTCCCTCGGGACATAAGCAACTCTTCGAATACTACGTTCTAGAACTTTCATTCCACACTTGTTCATGATGTGAATCACCTTAGTGACAGCACTGTTTAAGTCTGAAAATTTCCTATACATATGCTGCCGATTAACTAGCTAAAACTCTATGTACTGCTGCCCAAGGGATGGCTCTTCGTTTTTGTTTTATTCTGCCGCCTTCCCTTCCTCTCCCCAGCTCCC
>JAARMF010000697.1:48147-63848 GCA_022844705.1 Toxascaris leonina | reverse complement strand
AAAAAAAAACGCAGAAGATATAATTCATTCCGATATATGTAGTCGTTTTACTTTACTTGAGGCGATGCAAGTAATTTTCTAGATTTGTTGACTGATTATCTAGGAAATATTAGCGTATTCTTTTGATAGCGATGTTGGGGAGGTTTGAAGTTGATGAACGATAAATTTTTGTTGTCGATTAAATTGCCCTTTTTATAGTTTCAAAAAAGAAAGAATCGTCGACTTACTATTCATTTATTTATTTATTTTACTTTCTTTGAACTTAAGCAACAATTGTTTCGATAATTTTTGCCTTCTATCTATATCACTCGTATGATGCGCGCTTAGTTGAACTCTTGTGATCTATTATATGGATCTAGTGCACTTCGAGTCTATATAAATTACCTTTGAAAGAAGAGGAAGGAATAAGTGCCCGTATTAAAATGTCTTCCGAGGGGAATATATTTGGATTTTTCATTTGGTTTTTCCCACTATTCCCATTCCTTTCCAACTGAGTTCTTCATAATCATCTTCGTTTCTTCATTCTTGTTTATATCCTTTATTTTCGATTTTTGGCTCAGATTTTTGGCTTTGGCTAATAGTTCATGCGTTCATTGTTGATGAGCGTAGTAGGATTCTTATGTTGAACAGTGGTGCTTCATGAATAAAGAAATCGTTCTTATTGCTAATGTTTGAGAATATTGCTTAAAACAACGCACTGCAGGGGGGAGGTGGGGGGGAGAGATAGTTTATAGTTGTTATGGGGATGAAAAGATGATGCGATAGTATACACTTCGGGCGGAATACGTTGTGTAATCCGAGAAAAAAAAAATGAAAGATCTCTCGGGAAGCGAGACGAATTGAGTAAGCGAAAAGATGAGGAATTAGTATATTGGGGACATGAAATCTTCCTCACGAGCAGTCGGAATTGAAAGGGACCGAGACGAGTTAATCAACGGTGGCAACAATTTTTTTGAATAAAGGAGTTTACCTTAGAATATTGATCTTAAACATTGCGTTTGAATGTTCGTTGATTTTCATCTAGAGTGAGTTTCACTTATTTCGATTCACCTGAATTATAGGATGACATTTTATGTGTGATTTGCGCTAACATTTCATAGTGCATAGCAAAAAAACTTCTATTCAATCAGATACAAAGGTACAAAGATAGTTGTAATATCATCGACTCCCGTGTCCATGCAGCTGACAACCATGCCCATACATAGCTGTTGTGACCGGATTTCTGGAACGCCTAATGGTCAGCCTACTGGCGAATTGTTGGGAAATCAGCCGGGAGTCGAACCCGTGTCTCTTCGCTTAACAAACGAAACCTCCACCATTGAGCTATCGATCCTCCACCCAATTAGATATTTTCGTTAAATGTGCTGTTGCGTTTATTATTGCTAAGCAATGCTGCCCGATGTTAGATAGGGCGTGACAATAATTCAAACTAAGAAATAATATAAGCGGTGAAGGGGATGAATATTTTCATCGACTATATCCCAGGTGTATCACTCGTTGGCACAGAAAAGCATTTCACTACAACGGTGAAACCATTCACTGTTCTTGCCAGCAGATCAACTGTTTTTGGCTCATGTTCACGAGAAACCCATTGATTTTGCGTTCTCACAGCTAAGCTTCGATCTGACCTTCGATTTCTAGGGTTGATTGCTGTGGGCATACGACTTAGCTATCTTTATTGCGAAAGCGAATTGCAGTTAAGCGCTTGGGTGATTTCAATGTGCTTCTGCAAATTAGCACTTGGAAAGCGCGTGATGATGATATCGTATATGTGCACATGTGTATGTTCTTGTATTTATTTGTCCGTCATATAGTTGCAATGGAAGAATCATTGAGGTTGCAGTTATGGAATCTGGCGAATGTATTGTATCATAGATGGAAATTCTTAGATCCACCGACTTCAGAGCAAGTTATAAAAATTCAACGGTAACAAGAAGTAGTTTGCATTTCACACCGCTCAGGTGCCTGTTCTGCGCCATTTGGGGTGGTCAAATGATGGTGGAGAAGTGGGTACGTACGAGAGACTGTGGCCAATTGGTGAAGAAGTGTTTACGAGAAATTGTGACCAATTGGCGGGGCAGCCAATTGGTAGATCGGCCAATTGGTGGAGAAGTGTGTACGAGAGATTGTGACTAATTGGTAGGTTGGCCAATTGGTGGAGAAACATGTGCGAGAGACTGGCATAATATACGATATCCCATTTCTCCGATCAGATTCGTATAATCCTTTGTGCAGAATATTTCCTTCATGTTTTGACTGATGCAACTACCAGAACAAATCACAAACAGAAACAAAGTCGTATTGTAGGATGCGGTGGAATAAAAGTATAATTCACATTTAGATGAGCGCAGCTTCTCGCGAAGTTGATAGGATAATATGGGATTGTTATGAGATAGGTGGTCGTTGTATGGTGTAAATTATACACACCAAACTTTGCACCGTTAGCTTCGTCTTGGAATTGCCGAAGAAGCAATCAAATTCTACACATCCATATATAGGCAAAATCATGGCAACCATCATCATCATGTACTTTTGCAGAAAATCGTTCAAGTGAATCTTTCTTAAAAGTATGTTTGGATGATCGAATTATTGAAAAGAGGAAGACCTTATTTCGCAACCTTTATTATTGTTGGCTATTACGACTTTGAGCTAAAATCGTATTTTTTAGGTGCAGCTAGATATTTGAATGAGTTTAGAGGCAGCAGCGTAAATGCTGTAATATTAATGAGGGAGGGAGAAGACTAACTGAAAAAAAAGAAGCGAAATCCTTGCTCTTAGAATAGAGGACGAGGCTCATTCGTGGCAGTACCACATGTCAATGATACACGTGAGGTTAGGCCTCGAATATAAGCCTCACATTGAGTATGTAATCATCTAGTTGCATATTTAATCGGCAATATGCGTAACTGTTTTAACCTCCTTCGCTCTTACCGCTCATTCTTGTCATGACCTTTCCTTTGGTAAAGCCCTGCTATGATGAAAGCGCTGTATGATCGGAATCCAACAGCTCGACTGCAATGCAGTGAATAAATGGCTGAAAGTCGTGGTTCATATATAAAGTAGATGGCCTCTCATTCAAGCACATTCGATCCATTCACCATTAACCATATTCAGGTTCTACTTTTAATGGAACATTTATTACATATATAGCGATATTTATGTCATTTATTATTTTGAATATAGCCTAGATTGAGTGATAAAATCTACATTTTATTCATTTGCATCATTTATGGTTTTAAGTTTATGGTCGTCGCCGTATTCGATAAACGTGTCGCTAAAGGAAGTGATCGGTAGACGATGACGAGTAATGCAGGATTAGTCGAAACGGCTCAGAAACGTGTTGTTGCGAAACACCCAAGTGGGCTCTATTTCTTCTTCATATATTTTCAAGCAGATGGGGCACCTCATCAGTTTCACGAAGTCGA
Organism: Toxascaris leonina; assembly: GCA_022844705.1. Lineage (NCBI taxonomy): Eukaryota > Metazoa > Nematoda > Chromadorea > Rhabditida > Ascarididae > Toxascaris > Toxascaris leonina. The sequence continues at coordinate 60,423 of JAARMF010000697.1, read as the reverse complement.
AAATAATTTTGTTTCGACTAGGGATGATGGATACACTCTTTGTATATTGAGCATAGATTATTCCGATTGTGTTTACCTTTATCGGTTTGGTTTTAATTGTGCAATTGAGCGTATTTGTCCACTTGTTAGATTGATTAAACGAAGTGAGAGTGAGAAGGGATGGATGCATGCGGGTAAGCAAAATGTGATCCGGGAAAAATTTTTGAGTAGAATAGCAAGATTCGTTGTTTCTCATACTACAGTCGAAGCGATTCTACTACACTTTATCTTAACCGAAATTTTTACTGCTCTTAAGAAAGATCAACACAGCTAGNATATATATATATATATATATATATATATATATATATATATATATATATATACGGAGATATTGCATATTATACTTCAAATCTCATCATAAGCCGTTCATGTCCATACAGGAATTGATTTATACCACCATTTCAAAAGTTATCTTCACAGCTCGATGGACAGAAATTTTCGTCGAAAGCCTTAAAATCTTTAACTCGGACGTTTACGCGGAAATAATAGCTAACGCATGAGCAAGAATCGTTTCGACTATTTCGGTAATTGTTTGGGTGAGAAATGAAGAAGATGACGAGATGAATGCTGCTAGCTCTAGTTGAATTTATTGAAAATTTTCCCTCGCACCATTTCTCTTAGTGGGATATTACCCACTAAAATTGTGGACGCAGCCACCGAGAGTTCTATTGGGAATGCACTAACACCATGTACAATAATTATTCACATAGCAATCCTTTGAAATAATAATCGAACGAATCTATTGAAGATGCGACGAAACCAATAGTCTATCGTGCTCCTAGTGGAGGTGCAAATATGCGTGGGGCAAGTTTGTACTATGTTGCCATTCATTATTTGCTGGTGTTGTCTTGTTGATTTTGACTCAGCGCTAAAATTCTATCGTTACACCTAAAATTTACTTCAGACGTAAACTTCACGTATTCTTTTCACGTGAACACGTGATTTCTCACAAATTTATTGTATAGGTACTATGAATTCCGAGCTATGGAAATTCCTCTTTTGTAAAATAAGCTAGTAAAATAACTCGTTCAGGGAACTTTCTGTTTTTTTCTTACCGCCTTTTGATCAATACCTACATGCTTGCATCTCATCTTTCCACCCTTTAATGATTTTTCTGCCTTTGCCATCTTTTGCATGCGTTATGCTGTTTGTTATATTGTGCGAAGTCACGTCGTGAGCAACGTACTACGTGCTGTTTTTGAGGCAGATGAAGTTGTAGACGTAGCTACTCTTGAAAAAAAAAATGTCTATTGGCTTTCGACTCAATTGCAGGTCCATCCGGTGCAGTGGCAAATCGGCTCTCATAGTCATCCATGGTCACCGCATCACAGAGTCCAGATTCCTACTCAAGGTTGCCCACTAATTTTTGCTTCTTCAAAGCGCTTGGAAAGCACCAGCACCAACATAGTTATTCTTGTACACTTGCTTTGTGAAAACCATTAGGCGGCATTGTATCTGTGAGCATATATCTGCATAGTCGTCTGGTTGTTTCAACTTGAAAAACACTAAAACTGCAGTTAAGAAGTTCGTTCTATATGCTCCTGAATTTTGGACTGCGAACTTGAGGAAGAAAGAGAGGATTTATAAACACATGCATTTAGCATCGATCAATCTAACACGTAAGTGTATCTAATATTTTTTTGGAAGAGATGGCAACAACTAAATAATGCACTACATCACACTGATCACATTGAACAGCTGTGATTTCATCGATTTCGTCGTTGTCTCCATCGAATGCACTACATAGAATTGTATAAATTTCAAATATTCCATTGCAAACATTAAGGATCAATGCTGTTGAGTGAGAGTAGACAAATCTCAATGCTGCTTGCTCTCTACATCCTCATACGACTCTCTCATCTTCCTTCTCAACAAAGTCTTTGAAGATATGAGTCAGTCGATTGAGTAACTTCATGTGCACATGAATTCCACACTATAGCTCGGTCGATGGCTAAGTAAAGCGTCGATGAATTAGACGAAAGTTTAAACGGCGATTCAGATTTTGAACTTCTCTACGCTTGCAGATAATAGAAGAATTTCGAGAAGGCGATCTGAAAGCGATTTAAATGAAGCCGCCCGAATGGTAAATCACTTGATTGATCACTTGATTGACCGGACTATCGAGCGTCGATGACGCTGCCGGTCACAATGCGCTTCCATTAGGGTACTGAGACCCGTGGTTCTGCATTGTTGTAGCCAATAAGTGACGTCACCCCGCTGGCCAGGCGAGCAGGCCTTTTCACCGCTTACAAATGATCACATTGATCACATTGAACAACTGTGATTTCATCGATTTCGTCGTTGTCTCCATCGATGCAGCTGGCTATTTTTCCATCTTTCTCGATCCTGAATTCGCTGCGTCCTAGCAGTGCCATGTAGAAGTCGAAACTCCATCTTGTTGGCAGTCTGCCGCGAATGGTGAATATTGTTTGAAAAGGAGCTAGACAATGCTATTGTTCAACATAATGTTTTGAGATTATTGCGCTTCCACTCGACTTCATCGATCATTTCTAACGTTGAAAGTAATCATCGGCGGCAATCACTTCAATTTTCTTGCATTCGCCAGCTGTCAAATCTGTGGATAAGTCCTCAATTGTGCGCATATTTTTCTTATGATAGCAAACAATAGCTGAAGAACCACCTGCGCACGAAGTCAAAAGCTGATAGCTTCCGATGATTGTTGGAAATGTTTTAAAGGTGTAAGTTCCCACAATCTCGCATAAATTTTTTCACCTGAAACGTCATCTAACAGCAACCAGCCATCTGAGATCCTTTATGAATGGGGCGTCACCAGGTCAACACATCTGGAGACCTGTTCAGTACGACGCTCGAGGTGATTGCTCTATGTTAGCCACTCAGCTATGTCTCACCAACTGCTGTTTATTTCTAGATATTTCCGCAACAACGACAATTACGTGTTAAGTTGTCTTCTCCAAAGCAGCATGCGCCATATTATCCATCTCAAATAGGTTAGTGACGTAAGGAAATTATTGTGACAATCGCTTTCGATGCGTATACGATGGTCGGTAGGTCTAGCCGTTCGGCTGGGACTTAACATATAAAGAATCACGTGAATACTGATATGACTGATATGACAATCCGTAGCAAAGGGGCTTTGTGGTAAGTTATTTCAGCAAGTTTAGTCGAAATTTTAGAGTTCTTTTTAAATGAGTTGTTGAGAGCTAACGAGCTAACAACACAGCGGGCGTTTTTAGCTTACTCGTTCTTCACAACTATGGTGCCATAATTTAGAAATCTTATGGGTGGTCGATCTTCAGCTCCAATTTAAATTTGTTCTAGATCGCACAACTTGAAGGGTGCATTAATTTCTAGGAAAGAAACGAACATCAAGAAAGCGTCGATCCGGCAAAGCGATCGCCAGGACTGCGGTAATTTTGTAGCCAATATTTCAAGTATTAATAAAATAATAAACATTATTAATAAAAAGGGCTTATGACTTGAAAAAAATACTAAGATGTTACACAATAAAAATTATTGCAATTTCCAACCACCGCTCTGACAAGGTTTGTTTGGAGTGGCTTCACTTCGTATTCGACCTGATTGGCCGAATCGTTGTACATCGTCGACGTCATCTGCAACTGAAGATGAAGTGCATAGCAAGGTGATGAAGAGTCTGAGAGCGATATAGGTCTTTGGTCCAATTTTTTCCCATATGTCTTTTTTCGGGATAAAGCATCAGGTATGCTATATCTTCTCTTCTGAATTTCATGGACTAGATGATCATAATAGATGATGATTAGCTGGCTACTGAGCAGGATGCTGTGAACCAATGAAACTGCATTGATTTTTCTAGGCTATCTAAGTTTTCTCAGCTTCGCCGGCTTCGTATATGTCACTGGAAACTCTAGAAGCATGGACTGGGTGTTGTGCTGCCGAACTTGTGAAAAGCCACTCGAAAAACTCGAATTATTTGAATAAGCCACTGAACTCTATCCAGAAGTGTTTCCTGAAAAGGCTGAAGCTCAGTCGAACCTTCATCAAGCATTGCTAACGTCCAGAAAATATTTCATCAACCGCATCAATAAGTCAGAATTTATTTGCGATATAATTTCAGCCAGCAGCATTGAGCACAACAAGAGTACCCCATACGCCAAGGAGGCCCACTCCATTCGTTAATCCGATAGGTAAGTGTTACGGGTAGCTTTACAACAATCACAAGAGCATACAGTTAGAGGGGAGGGGGATGAGGAGGGGGAGAGGGTGTGTGCCTGTTTATTCGTTCGTTGATGTAATGCACATTTCAGGTTGATATATGGCGTTTTTCTGTTTTCAACTGATTTTTTTCTCAAAAATGTTAGTCGTATATAAAGTGTATTCTCTTATCAGTGCAGAGTGACGATTCATGGGAAGAAAATGCACACACGGATAGCAACCTATCAAACAATAGCTTTACGGTTTATTGCGATTCATTGCAGATGTGTTCTACCACAATTGCATCCTTCCGAAAAATCTCAAATAACACCACAATTTTTATGACTTATGTGTGTCACATTATGACTTATATGTGTCACATGCAGAGCGAAAGCTAAAATTAAGAAGCATTGATTTTGTTATAGAAGCTTTAATTAGTATAGAGCATGATTGACAAGTGTTAAAACCACAAAATCTTCTAAAATTTAAGTGCAGTTTACCAAGCTTTGAAAATTTGCACCAAAAAAAAGACGGATGAAGAAATGTGTCGATGAAGCTGACACGAATTGTGCTTTTGTGTGATGCGCACTTGTCTAAGCAATTTCATGAGCTAGCAGCATATAAGAACGCATTTTGAATAGTTTAGTTGCCTCATTCGGCTAATCTTACAACCTTTACGGCCAATGATCTAACTCTTTTAAAAGTAAATATCTTTATTTACAATAAAGAATGCATAGCATCACAAATCCACTAGAATAACTATATACACATGAGCCATAACATATGCGCGGGTATAAACATCGCACGTAACGAGGCATTTAAAAACTCATAAATGATTGATGAAAGCAACGAGCAGAGATCATAAATAAGATACACATAAGAATGCAAAACGGACATTTGATAATAAATTGTAGCCGCTAATTTGTTAGTAAATTTTTTCTTTCTCAGCCAGTGGAATGCATTGGAAAGTCTTTATTTGCTCAACTAAACGCTTCTTTCATGTGACGATAATTGGTTGCATAGCAAAAGATACGATGGTTAAATTTTCCAATTCCTCGGCGCTTAAAATTCTTCCATCGTTGTTTTGATAGCTATCTGCGTGCATTTCTTAAAGGTCGTATAGTGCGCTGAGGCTTTAATTGTTTGTTGTCCTCTCCTTTATCAATGATCTTAGGTTAATTTAACTGCATAAGCTGCATATTTCCAAACTTTGTTCGTAACGATTTCGATGATATCTTCATTTATTTATTTCTTCTAAACTCCACTTTCGACTAACAAACCGCTTATAAATTCCAAAATGCAAAGGGAGTAATCACCACCTTATGAGAGCATTTAAAAGAAAAAAAATTCTTTTATTTCTAAGTACTATCCGGATGCAAGAGAGTTTTGCGAGGAATGACTTAAACTTTATTGGATTTAATTTTTCTGTTATTGTGTGCGGCAAATTCGTTGCTTATAAGAAACATGATGGGTTACTGAAAATACTTCATTCTTATGCGTTATACATCCTTTCATATGTATTACATTTTAATACTCAGTTCGATCACAACTTAGTTCAGATATTCTCTATCACTAAGGAACACAATTGAGCTGGAAATTTTTACCCTGATCCCTAACTCGGATGTATCAAATGCTCATATATGCTTACCCAACCCTTGCATATTCGATAACTAACCAACGAGTGGAAAGCAACCGGTAATCATAGCGGCGATATCCCTTCGGCTCTTTGTGATGCTTAGTGTTTGCGTTGGGCGCTTATATCATCTGTTATCTCCTTCACCCTCCCCCCTCCCTCCCTCTCCTCGATCCCTTCAATCCGTCATCGGTACCTCATAATGAAAGCAAGATTCTTGTTCAAAAATACTTCCTCTGTAATGTATATTTCAGAAACCAGTTTCGTAGACAAACGTTAGACGTTCGATGATCGCATTGAGGACTCGCTTGCGTCATTCTCTAATCAAAGAAATCGTGTTTTTTGCTCATTTCTCCGTCCACCTGCATAGAAATCCACAGATGACCAATAATCTGAGCTGATAAAATCTGCTCAATGTGCAGATAAAAAAACATGATGAGCTTGCAATTGCGCATACGTTTATTGCATATGTGAAGAACGAGAAAAGAATATGAATCGTATATCACTTTTATATGATTAACGACGACATACATATAGTGTTTAGAGTCGCGAACAGATCAAACACAAGAATCGCCGAGTTATGGTGACGGAGCTAACGAGGTATGAGCAGCACTTCATTTTGTAGGCTATAAAAATGTCCATCATAGCCAAACTTCGAATGAATAGTTGGAAGTGTTGTATTATCCCCTAGATAACAACTATTCAAATATCCAGCAAATATTTCGTGTAAGGTATTTGCATCTTGTTTAGGCGTCTAGCGCAGGTTGGAGAGCATTATTTTGTAGAGTTTTAATCGTCGAGTAGCTAGTAAGCCATATGATATGCCCATCAGCACTTTGTACGTCTGAGTATTTAGTACGCCAATGTGCCATCAGAGACGTTGCTACATGGTATATATGACGAATTCTTCTAGAGACTATTTATGTTTGAAGTATCGAATATGGAAACGTGATTACATTCGTTTACGTTCTTGTAGTCTCTACCGACAAAGGCGACAAACAACATACCGACTACTAAAGGAAAACTAGAATGTGTTTATTTAGTTTGGCCTGCTAAGCAGCGCTAAGCTCACCTTATTTTTTCGAGAGATATTCGATACTTGCATATTTTCGGGAAAGTTTCGGCAAGAAGAACGGTGAAAAAGCTATTGAACGATCCAGTATTTGTTAAATAAATCTTGAGATTATTTAGCAGCAAAATATTTGAGTGCTTTTTTGGGAGGAAGGGGGGAGGGGGGAGGGATGGGAGAGGAAGGGGGGAGGGGATTGGTAGGTATTCTGTCGCTATTCTCAGTATCAATCAAAGCAATGATTTCATTGAAATACCCTACTCGATATTTCGCTCTATCCCGCCTTCAAAAAATGAGCAGACAAACAGTGATATTCTCTCTTTAGTTATTTTGGCGGCCGATGCAGTAATAACCAGCTTGACCAAAAGGATAAAGCCAATAGCTCTGCTACGCTATGGCACCATGTTTATGCGCTTTTCTTTTTTTGTCAGCAAAGCACATTACATAAAACAGAAACGATTCAAACCGTTTAGTTCAGCACCCTTTTCTTCCTGTCCTTTCATTTCTGCATGAACGGTCGTCGTGAGTTATCGCTAGCAGGTTGTCAATTCGCTACACTAATTTAAGAAAAATGATCACTGAATGCATACTTTGAGTTGACGCTAGATTATAATAAACTCAAGTGCGCTCATGATATATTTTCTCAACGCCGTATGAATGTTTTTTTCTTTTCAGCAGTCGAGCTCCTCATCACCGTCTATGATGGGCAGATTAAAAGGTTGGATCAAGCGCCAATCGCCATTCAGTATGTGCAACTCATTATGACTCTTCGAGTAAAGAAACTACTATTAATCGAACAGAAAACATAGAAATTTCATATGAGGACTCATTGCTTGAGTTGAGGATGGGGAAGAGGAAGAGAGAGAGCGGCTCGCTTCGAGATCACTATTATTGGATTACATCAGGCGAATTTGAGGGTCATATCGAGCAAATATAGAAAGCATTTTATGAGCTGTAAAATGCTGTTAAATGAATCAGACGAAAGGAATAATGCTCATAAAGAGTTTTCGGCTTCGTACCTTTCTTCAGAAATTTTCTCTGAGGCCCTCGAGATGGAGGCCGGTTTTCATCTCGCGATTTTAAGAATGCCATCAGCAAAGTTTTCAGGATATTTACAGCAAATAACATCTATCCGGGCAAATGGAATCCTGTCTAGACAGCTCAGAGCCCCTGGCTGAGGATATATCGAGAAGGGAATTGCAGAAACTGAAACTGGAGTTGTACGAACCATAGGAACCCCAAGATTGGGGGGAATGGAATTCTGCGATCTAAACAATTCCGACTTCATGACACAAATTTCTGTCGCTAAAAAAAGTTTCCGCGTAGTAGCTAGCATTCATCAATCGTGACGACAAACATCTGTTAGTTGCAAGGGGCTAAGTATGGAGTAAATTTGAAACTAATCGAAAAAAACGTTTATGATCGTCAATATCATAACAGCTTGTGGCCTGAAGACTTACAAATGGTTTTGAGTTCGAAAAATAAGTTTGTAAAACGCCTGAAGTTTTTGGCTTTTGCTTAATTTTATTGACGCGTAGGAGATGATCGATCGTTTATTGATGGCCGACCAGGTGGAACAACAAACAACGAGAGAAGTACATATTCACGCTACGTCGATTCAGAGGTATCTTCCTGATAACTAGCTTATCACCTGCCATGTGCGCAATTGCTGGCTTTTGATAGTTCATTTGACTAATCACATATCGCTTCGGAATATTCAATAGTTATATAAGTTGAAAAAATTAGTGCGCAATGCTTGTTCTGACGAGTATAAAATAACACATTTTCTGATCAAGTCATCATTATTTGATGACAATAATTATTGTAAAAGCTTGATTTTTTAAGTTCAGACACTTTTTTCTAAGACTTCTATTCGATTGCGCGTTTTTCGAGATTAGCTGTTATGCTGCTCTTAAGATATCGATAACGATGATCAAGAAGCAAATTAAGAGTCTGAAGGAATAAATTCGAGCACATGAAATAGGATGAATCGATCTTTCAGTTCGCTTGCGAGAAAATGAATGCCTCTTTTGGTTGAACTAATATCCGTGATGCTTCTTATCGGTTTTAGGCATGAATTCCAATGAGGATACCGCGAGATTGTTTTCCGATTGTAAAAAAAACTTGCAAGGTCGACAAGCTATTGCTGTAATATAAGAAAATACTTCTTCGCATTTCCAGCTCGACAATTTAGCACCATTGCCACCACAGAAGCTTCCATCGGCAAGCACACAGAAGCAGATACCCTCGAAAGTGCATGATTTTCCGCTCGTCGGTAGGTCAATCTCTCTAGCAATTTCTTTTTGATTCAATTCAACAGCGGCGAAACTATGCTGCGGTGGCGACAATCGGTAAAAGTTTAGGCCTACAAGGGTGTCAGGATAACGTGTTTCTCGAATTTCTAATTCCCTAACGGCGCCTGTTTAACTTCGATAACGTCACATAGCACTCTTGTTAAGAGCTAAACATCAAAGACCACGCTCGGCGGTGCTGTTGTCGGCGCTTCTCCAGCTACCACATATCGTATGTCGCAGGTCACAAATAAGGTATATCTGTCAACACTGACTTTAACCGCAAATAAACTGCTTCAGCGGCTTATGAAATATATGAAGACGGCACGAAGAAATTTGGCGGAAGCTCATAAAATATAGCGAAGCGAAGCATGTAGAAAACTTAGCTACTGCACGAAAGATCTTTTAGAGTCGATTCTGAAGAATGCTGAGCTTGTCATCATTCTTCACCTTTTACTGCCTATGAAGACTCCATATGAAAAACCTTCACATTATGAGGCATTCTAACAGTTCTTGCGTTGTTGTCATCAAATCAAGAAAGAATAAAGAATCGATAGGGGGCGAAAAGTGACGTCCATTTCAGTCAAATTCTTGGCGATCATCTGTGCTTTTAGCCTTCTTAGTAGCATACTTCTGGCTTCTAAGAAAAAAAAATTGATGAGAGAAAAGAGGCGATTCAAATGGAGGCACATTCATGCATGATATTATCGAAGAAAATGAAGAAAATAATGCAAACAAGGACGTTTAAGTAATGCCTCCTTGAATGGCCTAAATATTTAAATGTTAATAAATTCTGAACGAACGGACGATTAGATACCGATTTTAAAGAAAACAATTTAGATAGAAAAAGAACTTTTTGAGAATAAGCCTTTGGAGTGATAAAAAAGTGATCGACAACAAAGGAGAAATAATCGAATGTTGACAATATGCTAGGGCAATATTTGAAGAGGTGCTCATCATCAAACTTAATGGTCTATATTGCCAATAAGCATTCATTCGCGAAGGGCACCGTTCATCGGCTAACATTAAAAAGTTGTTCTCAAATGGTGGCGATTTAATTATGAGAGCCATAAAGATGGAACTTCGTTAAAATGGCGTTCTTTTTGTTGCAATACAATTGAAGGTGATCCAGTGTAAAAAAAAATTTCAGATCATACCGATGAAGTATCATGTGAAATGCCTGAAAATAAGGTTGTTTGTAGATGTCTTTTGTTCTTGCAAATATTGGAATCGTTTGAAAATTTTCGCATATGTATCATCAGAATAATTTGACAGAATGCAAAATATTTGAATAAAGAAATAAATAACGTGAAAAGAATTTTGAGGCGAATTTAGGTTATTGATGAATAGGAAATTACTGCATAAGCTATAATATAGAATTTCGCGCTCAATATTTGTTTTTAACTTCTCGTTTCTTTATTTTGATGTTAACATCATAACAACCCCATAAATCATTTGCAACGACTATCTTTTTTTGGACACAAGCTATTACAAATCGTTTACGCAATAGAACTCACTCCAAAGAAATACTAAATTTTTCGCAGTGAGCTATATTCAAATTACTGCAGATGAGCACTTAGACTAGTTGAATATTAACACGTAGGTGTTTTATATATATTTGAGCAGCTTATATTGTGTGATCACTTCCGCAACGTGAGTGTCCAAGTTTTCATCTTACTTATTTTCTTTTCTGTGTTTTTGCAGCATAATGGTTGCAATCCTTGAATTGGCATCATAGCAAATAGAAGAAAATCCTGTTTTGAGACATGCTCTATTTGTAAGATCGTCGGCATTTCGACGATTTCCAACTATCGTTCTGTGAAAAAAATTACCATCGATAGACATAGCGTGTGTCACGTTCAGTTCACAGTTATACGAGTTGATAGAACGACTCGGTGCCTCATATTTATTTATTATTATTATTATTTTTTCTTTCAATTTTCAGTCACAATCTCATTTCAAAGCTCATCGACAAAGACGCTCATCACGAAAATCGACAAAGGTTTTTTTTGCCTATAAAATTTTTCCATTGATTTTCCGCTATATATCTGCAAATCAACGGAATGAAAACGGATCAGATATTTCTAATGAATAGAACTAATGCGTTCACTTGTAAACAATTTTTTTTGGAGTGTTATGCGAAAATGTGCTCTGACCATTCATACAGCGAGAGAGTTGTTGCTTTAACCACTCGCTTAAACACTATCGCTTAGAATCTGCTCATCGTTTCGGCATCGCGTTATATACGCATAATCATGCTAAATCTAACGATAAACGTTATTTTTTCCATATTGAGTCGAAGAATTTCCACAAAATCAAACGAGCAAATTGCGAAGATAACTTGTTATGTTGATGAACAAATGTGAGCTTGAAAGTTTAAGGCCGATTGGAGTTTCCATGAAGGGAGATATACTGAACTTGGACGAAAGGTACATCGATAAATACCTCTTGGACACTCAATCTTTTTCATTCTTCACTTACAATTCATCATCAGCATTGTGTGCAACTCCTTATCTCACTATTACTTCTATAGATAATATAGTCGTCCACTTATATATTGCGCTTGTAGACATATTTTTGCTTCATTCTGTATGCGTAAGCATAGGATGAAAGGCCGAATAAAAGCCGAAATTTTGTAAGGAAATTGAAGGCCTATACGCTTGTATTGCTTCAAGAGGAACCGTTGCTCTAACTATAGCTTGGAAACTCCCTAAACAATTTTTCAAGCGAATGTCTTTGTTGAAAATATGGTATCGAATGCAATTTTTCGCCGTATAATATCAGTAAAACTTAAGCAAATGTGATATGATAAATGTTTCTTTTGATTTCACCTCATCGATTTGTTGTTGAGATAATTTTAATATGTTGACACATCGCCGCATAAACGTCAATATGTATTAGCATTGAGAAAAACACATCCGTTTAGTAATAGTCAAATATTTGAAATCATTTAGAAATCGTCGAAACATCATCATCGCAGAAAGCAACGAAGCGATTTCTCGACGTAAGCATGATAAAATTTCCTATGAGTAATCCATTCACTGATGATTACACCTTGCCGGGTGCTCGATTGCGAATAGTTGCCCCCC
>JAARMF010000697.1:7786-23980 GCA_022844705.1 Toxascaris leonina | reverse complement strand
CCCCCCCCCCCCCCCTCACTTCTCCCCACCCCTCCCCCCCTCTCCCCCGATCCCCGCTGTCTTTTAAGCAATCATAGATATACTTCCACTATATGTAGGATCGGATGTTCTAAGAGAGGCAAGATAACATTCGAGATAAGAGTTTAGATCTCAGAACATCCGCATTTCTCCAAAAGAAGCTGTATATTCAGTGGTTAGAATTTGCAGAGGGAAGCCCTTCTAAATAGGGAACGCCAACAATCATGTATATATCAATGTGAGCACTAGAATAACTCCACACCTAAAACGTTCTATTTGCAGATGCAAAGGAAAGTGCTTCTCTTCACCAAAGTCATGCTTACATACCCGTTTCCACGCAAAGCCTTTGACCTAGCGCGAATGACGAAGGCCGATGGGGGGCGAGGGAGGGGGAGGGGGGGTAGAACAGCGCTTGCTTTATGTGCCGCTAACATTTTCAGCCACACATTTTATCATGCTTTAGTATGGCTATTTGTAGACCACCAGCCAGTATTCAACAGCATCTTATAAGTAAGAAGGCTATGCTTCATACTTCCTTTAACTTTACACAACCATGCACTGATACATCTGGGGAAGTACTCCTTCCTTACTCCCTTTGAGCTTTTTTCAAGTTTGTTTCCCCGTCAGCATGATGTATGAGGATCTAAACCGCTATTCACAAGTGTCGGACATAAATACTCACATGCCTGGCTCCAAGCATTGTTTCCGCGTTCTTCAGTGATGATTTTCAGCCTGCCTTTCCCGTCCGTCTCTTTGCACTTAGACTATATGCAGCCGTCACTAGCTCTTCCCATCATTTACCCATCAATTCGTGCATCAACCATATCTTCATTTAGTGTTTCAGTCATTGGCATCCATTTTAATGAATCGGTTGTTTTCGTCTATTTATATGAAAGAAATGTGGAGTAGGGGATAGAAACCTTCAGCTGCTTTGCATTCCTATGCAAAACGCATTGCTCACTTGTGCTATTATAAGCGACAAAGCCCAGTCGCATATCTTCTAATCGTTCTAGTAGGCAACCCTAGCATCAACCACCATTACGATAAATATCATGCCTATTTCTGTCATCTTTTCAAAAAATTCTATTTCTTGCTTACGGCAAATTTCCCACTGAATGGCGAATACATAGGGTGTTATAGTCGAAGGAGACACATCTGCGTCGGACTCCAGTCCTCTCTTCGCATTTGCTAGTTGTGATCATCTTAGTTATTAAATGCTAAGTGCATTTGCATACTTTATCGCAATTGATCGTATACATGCATTTCAGGTGGAGGAATCGTGAAAAATTGAGCATTGCGATGAGCATTCCTCGAACGGCCATCTCTTTAAGACATCATCTCCCTAAGGTTGTTTCGCGCTATTCGAGTACTGCTAGTACACCTTCATCGAGGTGATTTTAATTTGAGATCTATATGTTTTGTGTCATCGTCCTACTACTCAGTGGAAGAAAATTATTTCCTTCCTTCTAACTTGTAGAAGTGCTATTTTTGTTTACAGTAGGTATCGGCTTTAGTTAGTGGTACTTCTCGAGAGTTGGAGCTTACCGAGAACATTTGCTGATATCAACGTTAGTTTCTTCGCCNCCCCCCCCCCCCCCCCCCACCTCAAAAAAACATTCATTATTTGATGACTTAGATAAACCATTTAATATAGTTTAGTGCGAGTTTGATTTAAAAAGGAGAAAAAAATATTTCAGCGGCAATCTAGAATTATTTCGACAAATAAACAAATTTGCTAGTGAGGGCAAATGGGATTCGATAAACAATGCGCCGAAGCTATTTCTCTTCAGTAAGGACAAATCGGACGTTTATCGAGCCTATCACCAGCTGGTTGGTTCCTTTTTATGCAATTTTGAATGACGTCACGTTCAGCTCCGACTTATTATTATGGCTGAACATTTATTTGTATATATTTGAAGGCAAACTGTTTGACGGCCACTTATCTACTATCAGAAGGAGCTTTCTGCAGTCTTCTATGACTTTGGAATGATTTTTACACGATACGGTGTTATATTTCTTGGTTGTTTGCATTGGGCTTTATTATCGGGGCGATTTTTTTTGCAATTCTTAATTCTTCTCGAGGGTAGGTGGCTGAGTTTGACTTGATTGATCATTGTCGGACTACTTGAGCTTGACTTTAACATCAGCGGATTCCAGTTGAATTTACCGAACAGAAAGCAATATAGGTAGGTGTATACATATGCAAAGGATCGCGGAAACATGCTTTGGGAATGCAAGTTGTTATGCTACATAAAAGAGGGAGGCATTAGTGGTTATAATAAACGTCAGCCCTTTTTTTAAAATTAGGAAACGGCAACTGTCTCCTACAACCAAATTATGGTGGCATAAGTATAGTGGTGCAAGCAGCGTAGAGTGGAAGAGGTCATAATTCGGAACGTGAAATAAATAAATAAATAAACAAATAAACAAATAAATAAATAAATAAATAATGCAGGTGCCTCATGACGAAAATGCCTTCATTCCAAATGTTGCTAAACAGAACTATCGTGCACAGATAAACTGAAGTCTGTTTCCGATAAAGAAGCCTTAGAGTATTTTTGATTGAGCAAGCTGTCATGCATTTGGGGGTAGGCCAGTGATTTCATCTTCCTCACCACTTTTCACTTCCTTTTCTTTCGAGTATAGCTCGGCCGTGTTCAGTTTTCCCTTGCTTATTGGAGGCTGGGATACGCACAGGGTTTAGGCAACGTCCTTTGGATTCTGATGTTCGACTCACATATACGCGGCTGAAGTCTGTTGGCATTTAGAGCACCAAATTCTTCGAATGGAACCCTTACGATAGGATCAGGGAGCCGGTATCTGAGCCTTGTTTAGAAAGAGAAGGTCCATGATAGGAGTCTTCAAGAGACACACTCTAATTTTAATAGTTGGGAGCCAGGTTGCTATTAGCAAAATTTCTCTCGGGAAAGGGAAATTTGAACCGAGTAGAAATCATTTAGAGACCAGAAAAGAGTCACCTGCAAAGTATGTAAAATTTCCCGCAGCCATAGTTTTTACAAAACAACTTCAGAAGCTGAGACCTTAAGCAAAAAAAAAGAATGCAGGTTTATCCAAGGATGTGACAGAGACATAAAGCGTTCTCAAAACGAATTGCAACGCTCATTGATATTTGTGACAGTTTCGAACATGACATATTTGCAAAATCTTTTATTTCTGCCTTCAATGGCGTTCATAAAAGGTTGGTTAAGAGGGAATAGGCGGTTGTTGTTGTTTTTTTGTGACGATCTGCGAGGATATAAATTTCTTCGGACCGCACTAGTTGCCAACTTTCTCACATAAACCCGAATTCTTTAGTTCGCGCAAATTCCATCCGTTTCGCAGGTGAGCTGAAAAGTTGTGTAAATAGCTTATCGGCAGCAGCATTTGAAGCTAAGCAAACGAATTACTTACTACCAAACGTTTTAAAGCTTTGGTAAATCTTTGATGCTGTAGTTTTCGTGGGCTAATAATAACTACCAAAGAAGCTGGAAAAGCTGATGTAGAGTAGTCTCTTAAGGGGACTGTTTATTGTAGAGGAGTTCTGCGTAGTGTAGAACTAAAGAATTCGGCTTTTTGAATCTTCTTGTACTCTCAAGTACATCTGCTGATGCAAAAGTTTGTGCAGATAGAAGGTGCAACATCATAAATTTGGTCTCCGAGTTAGGATTACGGTGCTGATTGTTCCTGTGGAGTGAGGAAGAAAGGGGGATGTTCGATGTTTCTGACGTTGATTTCTTTAACCACCGAGAATTCCTGTTGGATTTATGGCTAATGTAAGTGGATTTAAATATCGCCTTCAATTATCATAAGAGCCAAAAACGTCCTCGTTCCCTCATCCTCCCCTATCCCCCCAATCCCCTCACCCGACGGCTACAATTTATTTGGCGGCGATCATTTGATGTGAACATGCTTAGGGGAAAAAAAAAAAAAATACGAATAAGGCATGCGAAAACAGTGATCAACGAATCATTTGAAACGAAGAAATATCCGTTAAGCAAAGAGTAACTCACAACTTCAATTAATCACCACTCCGGCGTAACCGATTGAACTATTGCAATATGTTTCTTTTCATCGTCTTTGAGAGAAAGGGATGCTTACCATTCCTCGTGAAGAAGTGAACTTGGACGAAATATCATTTAATATCTTGTATTGCTAAAATCATGACCACCTGATTGGCAGTCATGGCAAATTTGTTTTTAGGTATCGCCAGGCGCAAATATTTTCGGTCGAAGTCCATATGGGCAATACATGAAAGCATTGTGGAGGTTATTTCTACTCTTTGGAGGTATTTGGGCTACCTATACGATTTATGAACTGATTGTGCCTGAAGAGTATCGCCTTCAGTACAAGTATCGCGCGAAGCACGAAGAACAACACACGAAGCATTAGCCTCTTTGTCGATACGGTTTTGTATTAGCCGTTTTACAACTGCTGTCACAGTTGTATAGCTTATAACGAAATGATCTTCTTTAATAAATTGTAGTTGAGCTTTGTCGTGTTGCTTAAACATCGAAGCAATTGAGAGATGGAAACGCGACAGGGAAGATTGTACATGGAATATAATACGGGGTCACATTTGATGATGAATAATATGCTCCAAACTTTCCCGGAAACGATAGGATAACCACACCAGGATCGAAGATTTTCCCGAGGGAATTGCGTATTTTTATCACGCCAGCTGCTATTTATATGAGGCCTCCCACTTCACAGTGCCATTATCGCATTGCTCATTCCCTTAGGTTAGGACATATTGTGATGCGGAGTACGTTATGCTTAGTAGCTACTGTTTGTGAACGTCGCATTTATGTAAGCAATACTTCCATCTAAATGCGTATTGATGGGAAGTATCGGAGATGCTCTTCTTTGCAACTACATACCTATATAAGACGATTGATCACACTCGCAGCTTTTCTTAGTGCTTCTTATGAATTCATGTTGAACACTTCAGCGAGCATTCAACCATTTCGCTTGAAATATCCTCTGCGGGAAGAAATATCCAAAAAGGTTCGGAAAGAACGCATGGTAAAAATGCTAGAAGAATGCAAAGGAATGTTTACACTTTTTTTACAGGACCACTCACAAGCTTTTATGAGAATTTCAGTAATTTTAATTCCCAGCTTTTTATGCTAGTCTTGAAAGTTGTATTTTGGGTGGCTATCTTTTCTTATTCACCTGGGGGCAGAAAGCGCTAATTTTTCATTTAGTGCTGTTTGTGATTTTTTTTTTTTTGCAGTAATATCGAGGATTGGGAATGGGTGGATGGTACCGCTTATGATGTTTTGAAGTCATCAAAATAGGACAGATGGAATGCACAGGAATTTTTTGTAGATAGAGAAGAAGATAAGAAAAATTCGCGATGTTGAGCTGTATCGATTTTGATCACTTGAGGTTACAAATGGGGCTATATAGGGTTTTTCCTATTCCATGAACTGATTGTTCCGGTAGTTGCCGATGATCCCATCACCCGTCGTTGCTGAAAATTTCAACCATGCTCTTGCTCTTTCGGAGCGGTTCTGAAAAGTTGAATGTGCAGAGACGATTGTGTGCATCTTTTATTTATCTACCCACTTGCTTCAACTTGTAATTCGAGAAATCCATGGAGGTGAGACTATTTGAGCATCAACAGACTGGAACAATATCAAGAAGGTTTCGTTTCTTTTACGATATGCGGGATTGGTGTACTCACAATTAATTGCATTGATGTGCTATCGCTTTTGGCGTTACTTCTATGGTTTTTTATTCTTTAGGCACTAGAGGAAGTGTGGACGATGATTCTATGTTCCAAAATGGGAGGAACGAGTGTGGGATACGGATTAACGGGGAAATTATTTTCAAATTCATTTGGGCAGAAAGTGAGATTTATAGTATTGTCTGCCTTACGTTGAATTGTCTGGCTTATGCTAATTGTTGAATTTTAAGCTTTGGCTTTGGAATTATCATTAAATTCGAATCTATACACTTTTCGGATGCAAATTAACAAGAATGCAAAAAAAGTTCTACGAGTACAGCATTGAAAAAAATAATGCAATCGTGATCAGAGCTCATAGTTTTGGTCGAGTTGAGCGGTGGATTAGTGGGGTCTGGATGAACTGCAAGAGCGAAATCGATCTCGGCCCAATGAAAGGGTTTGTCTCATCAGCTGCTTTATTTTGTCAGCGTCAAGCTAGGTCAAGACATTGATTGAAAAGTGCTTACATGAAGCAGATCAATTGGATATATGCGTGCAGCTGATCATTATCACACTAGCTTAGAAGCTGTGAGTTGCTTAAGAGGAATTTAGCTGAATCAGTTGCATTTGACGGCAGATTTTTTTTTGGCTTGCTTTTATATTTGTACGTGCGAGATCACTAACACGAGCCATCAGCAAGCGTGTAAAAGTATCTTCCGATGGTACAGTCGTGTGGCTCGAAATGTTATCGTGATCATGCGGCACTGCGATAGATAATGTGGCATCAGAGTAATTAGCAAGCGTTGTGCAATAAGCTTGCACCAAAGTGATGTTCGTACGCCCTCACGCCTTCCGATAACCTTTAGAGGCATCAAAAGCTCACACTAAGTGACAAAGTGCCAAGAGACAGACCATCCAGTATGAATTAGATGAATTCATGGGATTCAATCGCAGTGTTTTTTGCTGTGAGTTGAGGTTGAGAGGCGTCATCCTCTTCGTCACGATTTCTGCATGGGCCACGACATACTTGAGCTAGAGAATCCCACCTGGGATGCAGAGCGAAATGAAGTCTCAACCACCTCCATTATATGGGGGCTGATTCACAAACCGCACGACTGATCCTCTTACTCATAATGTGCCGTTGAGCAACTTCTGCCACGAGGTGGTGGCCACTACCGCTTCTAGTTCATTGTTTGAAGGGATCGCGAAGATAAAGCAGGCGAATAGCCAGCCAAAATTCTTTCATGACAGTTTAGCTGAAAAAGTCAGCCAATGGCGACGATAGTTCAGCCCACTGGTCATGCTTGAAGCCGTCATGTCATCTTTGTGATTCTAGATGCTAATTTGAGCTGAAAACCATAGTTTAGAGCCGATCTATTGGGTGAGTATAATCTCAGCCATGTATTGCGGACTCTACATATCGCAACTGGTCAGAAGCACTATAAAGTTCGATATTGTGTGCGAAGGCAAAACTCTAAGAAACGCACCATGCTCACCGTAACATCGATTGTCAACGGAACGACATTCCGAGAAGTGGTAATTCTCATCCATGTTTCGTCGAACAGACAAATTTCTTTACTTGAAAGAAGCGTTGATCTCATAAAATTGTTTTCTGAGTTGTTTTTTTAATCGATAAGATTGGCTGAGAACTGCTACGTTACGAAGGCAACTGCAGTTGCATCCATCATCTCATCATCTTGTCATACGTTTTGCTCTAGACAACTAGAGCGAAGGGCGTTAACACCAATTTGCGCTTTAGCAAGTGCTTTCACTCTGAGCGTTAGTCGTCTTTTCCACCCTTTAACAGAGGCAAGCTTCCCTATCCCTCCAGTAACAAAAAAATAAGCTTGTGGGTTTTGTTTCTTTCACTTTGAATAACTTCAGCTCATGACAAGTCAAGCACTACTAATGATCAAATTGTGCTTAAGCTGGCCCAGAGCTAAGGCCTATTAAATTTTTGACTTCTTATAACAATTTATGACTGCTTATAGTATCGTGTCCTTTCCCTCGCTTAGTTCCGTTGAGTTTAGCACTATGCCACTAAACTTCTTAAGTCCGATTTATCTTTCAATTGCTAGGGAACCTTTGCTTCTGCTGTCTTGGAGGCGTTTTATTTTTTTTAAAAATGTTTCAAAAACTGGGCAATTTCATTTTGTTAGTCGGGACCAAGCACAAAATTTTTCTGTCATTGTGCGGGGGATCAACAACACAACAAGCAATGCTAAAGAATATTATGAGCTAAGCATCACTGGAAATACACGAAGTGACTTACACGCAAGAAGTTCACGGGATCTGCAAATTCGTTGGAATTATCGCAGGTGAAGGAATTCACTGATAAAGCGTATAGTATTGCCGTCATTTGAACTGGTGCGGTAACTGAGGACAAAAGTTTATGATATGGTATTGTGAATATGCTAGAGAGCTGGATTCAACTCCCGATTGATTTCCTAACGGATCGCCAGAAGGCTATCCACCAGGCATTCCTCAAATCTGAGCATAATTGCCATATGTAGGCGTGGCTATCAGCTGCATCGATAAGGGAATTGGTGAAACTACACTTGCGTTTGTATCTTGTGCCTTGTATGTTCATCGCTGTTATAAGCAAACGCTATTTGAGACAATAACGACTGAATGCTAATGTTTTAGTTGAATGGACTAATAAAAACGGCTCAACTTGAAGATGCACGCCGCATTCTACAATTCACAACAGTATTTCTTACTCGGCATTATATTTTCGTTGAAACTCCACTTGCCTATGATCTTGAGCAAATTCTTCGTGTCAAGAGCGCGTATGATTTTCTAATATATTTGCCATTAGGATCACCAATTCTATGTTCTTGAAGATCCAAATTCCAACCCCCCTCCCCTCACCCCCCCACCCTCACCCCCTACCCGCCTTCACCTTCAGTTTAATTGCTGCGATTCTAATGATCAGTCGGGACAGAAATTCGGGTACGAAAATTTTATACGCATAATATCTCCATGAGTTTTGAGAAATTTATTAGCTTATGAAAACAATAATCCTAGCAAACAACTCTCAAACTGGAGCAAATTTTTCTCTTATACTCAGTGAGCAGTTCATAGAACGAACCATATAAAGCGACGATAAAAATGCTCGAGAATAAAAATGCTATAGATGCTTAAATTTAGATGAAATGCGGAAGGTGCGGAAAAATTACCATAAAAATTTGACTGCATGACTATCATGTGGATGATATTCGAATGATTTTTTCAGCGATTTATTTTGAACTCATTATTTGAATAGTAAGTATATCGGCCCTCATTCCAACTTAGGAACTCTAGTTTTCTTGAGAATGCATCAAAATCTTCTGCAAGCATTAAGTGCAGAATGGCTTCTCCAAAAATATTCATCGAGAGAGATAAAATCAACGTTTAGAGAGCTAAAAAATAATGGACGTGAAATGATGGAACCCGTTCTCGATGAGCAAGTAATTGGACATATCCTACGAAAAGTTTTAAAGGTGATTTGAATTTCATACGCGTTATAACGATTGAAAATAACTAGCAGAATAATATCTTTAGCATTGAAGCAGTAAAATATTATTAAAGAGGTGAAGAAATGTAGGATTAATCGGTGAAATCTAACTCCATCAGAAATTTTTTTTTCTTGTGAGTGGCATAAAATTTATGAAATAAGTTGTGCTTTGGAAATTTTCACGCCCAATAATTTATTTTACAATCGATTTGCTATATTCACACTAATAAAGCGGCAACATTTTGCTGTCCGTACGTTGTCGAATCTCGTGCCACTCTATCCGTTGGGGTTATTTTCTACGAACGGAAGCAGATTATTATCAGAAACCACTTGCTCGAAGTTTATACAGCCACAAAGCTTTGCCAGGCTGCTATCACGGATGTGCTCATTAATTGCTGAAGCAAAACATCACGCAAGACATCATACTTTTTCGCTAATTATATTCATTTTGAGTGTATAAATTTGTGAACGCTCTAGTGATGACTGCTTTTATCAGCAAGAGCGTTCACTTTTTTCACTATGATAGGACTTTCATGTCCTAATATTTCTATGAAAAAATTTTTCAATGCCTTAGGGAAGTTTACTGCTGAATTGATGATCATTTCTTATCTGCGATATGAGGAATGGAAAATATATTTGAAGAGACAACAATTCTTCAGCGTAAATGCTGAGCTTATTGAGAGAATAATTCGTGTGAAACTTGCACGAGGTTCAATTTTTAATTAGCAGGACAAATTTATCATTGAAAAAGACTAGCGTTAATAAAAAAAGGCATCGAAAAGAAGAAAAGCGTATCAAAACAAAGAGATCTCTTTCGTGCACATGTTTCTGGTAGTTCCTCAGGTGTAGAAGATGGGAAAAAAGAATGGAGAGAGCATACTAGCAAGTTCATCCCCTAGCAATAGCAGCAACTTTTTTTCTCGTCATGTTGCGTGATTTGCTCCAGCTTATCTAGTCGATCTTAGCTAGTGCTTATTAAATATTTTACAAATCATCTCTTCAAACGACATCAAACATCAAACATCGCATCAAATCACACAATCGCTATTCAACAATAGCGACACAAAATTTCTTTTTTTTCGCGTTAACCAGCCTCAATGCCTACATTCATTTGGTGCTTGCTCTTTGGTCAGATATATGCAAATATTCATGTCTCCATGGATTCATTCGTTCTTTCCCCCATTCTTTTGTTAAATTATTTATCACTGCATAATGCCTATTCAAATTATATATATATATTTTTTTCATGCGCAAATGTTTTTGCAGTTGAAGTATATTAAAAGAATATTTTATCGACCAACTTACAAAAGCGTTCCAACTTTTATGCCATAATGCCGCTGCAAAACTTTTGCATAAGAAAGTCTTCAAAGTCGACAAATTCTGTGAACTCGACCAATTTCGCATCCATTCAGCATCAGGGCGCAATATTCCAGTCATTTTGAAATATATTCGGAAACAGCTTATAACGACCAAGACTAAGTGATAAGTGTTTGAGGTCGAAGAACTCAGGTCTCAAATGGCTCAAGCTAAAGTGAGTAGAGTGCAGATTTGTGGCTGAAAATTCATCTGGACGAGCAGAGCCGATTTTGTAATATGCCCCTGCCCGTGGCCACATGCGGTAGCCAGATAAATTCGGAAATCACCTCCATGTATTAGGCGATTTCCCAGCTCAATCGAATTGAAGTTCAGTGCAAGCTTCATCTAGCATTACTTATCGCATAATCTTTCCAATAGGCGCTCTCATTCTTGCATCAATTCGGTTTACACAACAATATTGTCGCTCGTTCAATCTACGTAACGAATGATTGTGATATTCGTCTGAGTGGACTGAAATGGGCTATTGCCAAAGAAGAAAACATCCAGCGCTGTGTCGAGTAAGTTTATTTACATCATGATTGCTGTGCAGATATAACTGCCTCAGTAATGGCGGTAACAACGTGAAGTTTGAGATAAGAGGTAGCGGATCATGAAAGCTCACATTGCCGACCTCTTCAAACCTCTTTTGGATTTTGAGGTTGAGCCAGAGGTTCACGAAAACAATATGACTCCCCTTTTTAAGTTCTTATTGTGAATCAGGTTCTTTTAGGTTGTTACGCACTCATCCACGTTTGCTTAATCGAAAGGAACATGTTTGGATACTGCCATATAATCACACATCAGCGTGTCATAATTGTAATATTCTGCCCATGTGTCTCATTGAATCACTCGCTGTAACTAAACGGTAGGGTTCGTAGAATAGTGATACATTAAAAATATTCATATTCGAGAAAAGTCTTTCGTAAGTCGAGGTCATCGGTCACCAATTTTAATGCTGTGGTTAGTTATCGAAAGGTTTTCTCTTGCAAGTACTTTTTTACTAGTCGTGGGTTAGCACTTAGCAATCATGGTCCCGCGTTACTGATGCTTTATAAGGGGTAGGAAACGATTCTCGCTCATAAGTCCGTTCATTGAAGTGTTGATCTTTTTCTGTTTTTTTTTTCAGGCTGCATGGTAGTCGCTTCTTTGGATGCCCTCGGCAATGGGCGCCCGAAGAAGCTCTGAAAGATATGAATAATTACGGCACATGCACCGAATTGTGGTATCTTCTTTTTGAATATTTTCTCATTTTTTTGCAAAACAAACGAACAAGATGACCTAATGCTAGTCTGTGATTTCAAAGTGAACACAATTTCTTTATAATTTGTATCAACGATGGAGTTAAAATGTTCATTGGAGTGAAAGGCGAGGATTTTCGCTAGTTCTTCCCAGACTTGTGAAAAGCCAACTTCATTTTCGAGTTTTAATCTCCACTTCCTTTCGATTAGAAAACTGTTGTCCCGTTGTGGCTGGCGTTCTGCAGAAAAATTTGGTTTGCGCTTATTAGGTTGACATTATTTTCCAGTCACGAGATTCTGTACAAGTGCTATACGGCTTGAAGCGAATTCCTCAACCATATAATGATCCAGTCGATAAAGGTCGACAACAATACATTGTTTTCATGAAAGTTTCCGTGTGATGTCTCATCCATCGTCTATCTTAATGGCTCATGCTATACTACACACTCGTATAAGAGCGCATATTGCTTTAAGGCACTTGGGGCTGTTGATACCAGAAATGGTTACTGGCGACACCTACCATTTGACGAACGAGACTGAACCTACAGAGGTTGCCGAAGCCGCGCTCAAATTGGTCAATATTTAGCTGTTTTCTAAGAAAAAAGAAAGTATGACAGCATTTACTTAGNAAAAAAGAAAAAGAAATAAAAAAAAAAGAAAAAAAAAAGAAAAAAAAAGTTCTAAGAAAAAAAGTATGAAGAAAGCATCCACGTGATATTTCGTAAACTATTATGTAATGTTATTGACCCATATAGTACAGCTTCTTACACTTCTGATCTGCAGCTTGCAGCGCTATTCATATGTACTCGTCTTTAATGGGCAAAGACTTGATTCCTCTCTCTGTAAATATTTCTTTTTTTCCTGATAACCGGTGAAAAGCAGAACCGAATCATCGCTATTTTCAATGAATGAGAAACTGAACTGTAGCAGCACTATTTATGAGCGCAGTCTTGAAAATGAACGTCATCAGAATGTCCGCACCAAATCAACATTTATTTCAGTTGAAATTCGATCTTCCGGTGCCATACAATAATTGGTTGCCTCAGGGAGCTAAATATGTGAGTTTTTTATTTCGATGATATCAGTTGGAAGACTTCGAAGAAAATTGCATTCAACTTGACAATAGAGGGATTTTATTGGTGGTTTTTGTGATAAATATCTCTACCTCAAGAGGATTTTGGAAGGGCGCATTTCTTGAAATGTTGCTCGCTATACTTTTTTTAAATAGTATATGAGTACGGATTTAGGGATGTTTTTAGTCATTATTCAGAGACAATAATGACCTCACGTTGTCAGTTTCGTCAAACTGGTTTTCTCGTTTCTAGTCCATTGAAGTTCTGCACCTTCATTTTTTTCCTATGGTCGTCCTAGGGATTAAACGCTAAATATTCCAATGGAATAAAGATCCCTATAAGAAGCTTTTCAGCCACTTAGTTCCGAACTACTCAAATTGTGGCATCAATTGATGCAACCGGATTGTCATAAACGGCCCACAATTGATCAGCTTCTCGATCGACGTGAACATCCGAATATCAGGTCAATCAATAAAACAAAAATACGGCAATGCCTGTTATCATCAAGTCAGTCTCTTTCCATTGTTCATATTCGTTTCTCGCGCTCCTTTCTGTTTGTTGCAAGCATTCTGCATAGTTTACAGCAGATATTCTGCTCATTTGCAGCTATATTTGTACGCATTAGCCACTTATGATTTTGACGGCAAGCAATTTTCAGCAGTGCTGGAAATATTAGTTGACCACATGGCGAAAATAATTTTCCATTATTGCAACAAAAATTCAGAACGCATCAATTTAGTCTTCCTCCTTATTAATTTAGTTCTCCTGCTCAATCTAGTCCTCGTTTTGCTCTTCCATCATTTCAGCATTCACTTTTCCTCACGCAAACCGCACTGATATCGCTAGCTTAGTAGATATAATTGAGTCGCTTAACGCAGTTGACCGTTTGATTGGAATTTAGTCAGGCGAAATCTTCAGTGCGATCATATCGTATACCAGAAGCAGATCAACGTTTGCCAATGATTAGTTGGCAGAAATTGAAAAATTTCTCTCGAGATTGTGGTACCGGCGATCTCACTCAATTACAGCCGTTGTATTTCGGAATGGGACGCGATGAACTCTTTTCACCGGTCGTCATTTCTGGCAGTGTTAGCTTTTATGCGCTTTTCTATCGATAGTCATGGATATTGCAGAACCTCTCCCCTCCCCTCCTCCTGCAAAAAAATTTCCTTCTGTCTCTTGTCTTCACGATCCGTGGTATGCTGAAGAAACGAGAAATATGAAAGCCTGCAACAATTTGACCAAATTTTCTAAATGACTACTAAACTTTCATTTCAATTTTGTTTAATTTTTGTTCAATTTTATAAGTTTCAATGAACATTCAGTTTGTGCAAATTTTTTAATGTTTCCCGAGGTTTCCGCGTAAGAGTGGACCTGAACAGGGACATAAACTTTAACAATAGCTTATCTGATGGCATTTTGAACTCCATTCATTTCCGTCAACCTGCGAAATTGTAATCTCGTTGTTTGTTGCGGCGAATATGCCAAAATCTTTCGATATGAAAGGATTTCCCTATGTTTTATAGGATTCTCTTATTGAAATTAGGTATGGCCTTTAGGCGTCTTAGAAAGTTTCGGCAAGTGAAAAGAAGCAAATCGCGAACGCAGCAAAAGCATTCGGATGAAATCAGAATTCGGTTCAGACCGAATGTTTTAAAATTATCGATCGGTAGCCGGTGGATGGCATCCGGAAAGAGTCGAATTCCGATTCCAGTCGAAAAAGCCGTAAAAGTCTAACGTCAAATCTCGCCCCATAAAAGTGAATGAACTTCGGTTGGTGGATTATAATAACTAATCTTCGCTGAAAATGCCGGCGGTATAGGACGTTCTAACCGTTGTTTGCATTATGAACGGGTCTCGATGGCCGAAAAGTTATGTTACAAAATGGCCAAAAAAAGTCATCAAGTAGAGATCTATCGAAATTTATGGTCATCCGAAATGAAGGAGTTTCTTGCAGTGCGCAGACAACGACGAAATAAGTCTACTAGAAATGGATTTCAGCAAAATTCCAGTCGATATTCTACTATGTGTGGGCATAGACGTATACAGGAGCGATAAAAAGGTTCACTCTCTTCTTGCAAACTTGTTTCTGCTCTTGTGCATTGTCGTCCGGCGTATTTTCTCGAAAAATCTCGCCGTTTGCACTTCTTTCTCAGTTTTCATTAATGACAAGGTTACGGTTTGTTGCCAGATGTGATGAAAGCATAGTAGCATCTACATCGAAAGTGATATTTACCAACAAGATGAAGCATTTAAAGATACGTATGTCCATTGCCCTGAACGGTGCTGAACTTGCCTATCGCTATGACTATGATGTAGACTTTAAGCTAACATGTAAAAAAAACGACCTGTATTGATGATAGGTACTGGTGCAGAAGCACAAAAAAAGTCAACAAGTTTTTTTTTTCAAAAATGGAAACTCTTCTCGTCGCAGAGATATGTCACAGAAAACGTCCTCAAAGATTCGATGATTTCGATTTCCGCATCTATGCTTAGACTCAGGCAGTTGCGAGGAATAGTCGTTATACGCGACCAGCAAATAAAGGCCCAAATAAAGCATCTAAATGAAAGTTAATAAGTGATGAAGAATCGTCCCATCAATTTTATCATGAATCAGCTCTAGCTGAACTCAAAGAACTCTTGCTTGTTTGCATTCCAGCGTATCGCTTTTTTGTTGATCTGTAGAAGCCGAACTTTATTACACGATTGAAGTTGTTACACGCATCTACTATTTGGTTATTTCATGTTAAGGAAAGTACTGATGAATGATTGGCAGAGATTTTATTGCAATAAGCTATTATATAGCTGCCCACTACTATTATATAGGTGCTCATTTTATGAGTATTTGTTTTAAGGTAGGTTCAGAGACATTTGCCCTTCATTTGGATATGTTTACGGCCGATATTAATAACGTCGTTTGTCGTCATATTTTCAAACTCGTCAAGAAGAAAGTTATTGGGTAAGTAATAATGCCGCATAATTTTTTGCATCTATCGTTCAAAGATGGGCGCCTCAAACTTTTTAATCGCTTCATCAAAGTCGAACCGACTACTGCAAACTTTTAAGCTTTCGCTTCAAGACTTGGTCTTGTCAAAGCTTTCAAAGCATTAAGCAATTTTCTGCATAACGCTGCGAATGGGATCTATATGCACCCAAGAATTTCCATAAGACCTTGTAAGCCATAAATATCACCCCATCGTTACTACTCCAGCTATGACCACAGAACTTTGCAAATTGCAGTCATAACGTAGCGTACATGTCTCAACGACACTCGGTAGATGCTCAGAAATTTTCTAGGGTAGCGAAGGCGAGGAAGAATAAGAGGGGAGGGGTGGAGGGGGGGGG